>JAVJIF010003695.1:0-102196 GCA_038442645.1 Agave tequilana
TTTATTTTTCAAAAATGTGTTTCCTTCACATAAATCGTTCAATTTGGACATTAAGGAAACATTCTCATTTTTTAAAATTCGTTTTCTTTTTCTAAAAATGCAATTTTATTTTTAAAAGAATCATTTTCTTTTAATATGCAATAAAAATTCTTTTTCAAATTTTTATTATCTTTTCTTAGCATGTCATATTTTTCAAGTAATTGTTGACAAAAACAAGCAAGCTCATCATATGACATGCCATTTTCATCTACCTCGGATTCGGTAGTTACCTCAAGGGGGTATCCCCTTGGACCATATAAAACTTGTTGGAGACGTCACTTCCAACATCCGAATCGCTCCCGGCATAATATAGATCCTTTTCGTCAAGGGAGGTGATGATGTTCCAAGCTACAAAAGCCGAATCAACATTAGAAACCCTAGATAAATAATCATCATTTAGGGTTAACTTTAAAGCATGTAGGGCTTTTGCATTAGCCTCAATATTCTTGCTATCATTAATATATAAATCTTTAATTGTAGCAAGATAAACATGAAAACCTAGGGCCTTGAGGTACAAGGACATCTTAACCTTCCAAATTTGGATGTTAAGGATGTCAAAGGTGGGTGGTGACATGAAGTCCATGGTGTGTGTACAAATATTGTGATTAGCCTAAAAATGAGGATCTTTAACTCTAGGTTGTAAGACCTAAATTCAGAGCACTTGGCTCTGATACCAATTGTAGAATCACCTAGGGGGGGTGAATAGGTGATGGCTAATCTAATGGTCACTAAATGCGGAATTAAAAACAATTATGACCTAAACTAAACTCTTGAACTAAACACCACGTATAACACAAGAGTGTAGCCGAATTCCCGTGAAGGGCTCTGGACTAACTCCTCTAGATTCCCCTAGATAAGGGTTGAGGTGCCGCGTTGGCTCTCGTGGTTAAATACAAGTGTTAGCAAACAAACCCCAAGCATATAACAATTAAGCACACAATGAATATCTAGCATATAAAGATGAGCACAATAAAAGTATGCAAGATAAAAACAGGAGATAGAGAGAGAGAGAGAGTGAGCAATCGCAAACACAAGGGATTTGTTTCGAGGTTCGAGCACACTTGCTCTACATCCCCGCCTTCGACACACGAAGGATTTCCACTATAATCGATCCCCCCAGATCACTCGGTGCCGCAACACCTACAACTCTCGGACCCTAGTCCGTACACACCGCAAGCTCTCTAGCTCGTCGAGGCCGCACCTCAAACAAGAGTTCACACACGAACTCGAAACAACTGCGAACGCACTCGTCCGCCTCCTCAAGAAACAAGAAAAGATCTCTTGGTGATCTAAACACTTTGATCACCAATAAAAACTCTCACTACAACACTCCTATAGGATGAATGTCAATGGATAGCTCAAGTGTTTGTGTGAGAAAACTAAGATGGAAATGGTGGAGGAAAACTCAAGAAAAACTCTTTTTAAACACTCTTGATAAACTCCCCTTTTTGATTGGAAGTATTAGCTCTCAATTTGTGGAGAAAAACCTCTTAAAAAAGTAGGAAAAACTGGCACAAAAACTCTCCAAAAATCTTAATCAAAACAGCCCCCAAATGCCCCAATTTATAGAGCTAGAAAAACTAGCCGTTGGGGTCTGACAGAGCTGTCGGTCGACCGCCCGGTCGACCGCCAACGGTCATTTTTCTGACCGTTGGGGCAGCGGTCGACCGAACCTCTGGAACAGAGAACAAATTCTCTGTCGGTCGACCGCTCGGTCGACCGTGGTTTTCCAAAGAGCACAAGCTCTCTGGCGGTCGACCGGGTCGGTCGACCGGCCCTCCAGTGCACAAAGGCGTGCACGTCTGTGCACGTCGGTCGACCAGTCCGGTCGACCGGCTGAAGCCAGACAGAAAACTTAAGGGATAAAAATCTTGGTCTTTTTGGTTTAAATAAAATCCCATAAAATACTGAAAAAATCTACAAAAATAGTTTTTACCAATATACTTTGATAAACAAACATGCTTGCACAAAATCAAGGCATGTTACAAAAGATTTGGACTATTTTTGTAACTTGGAAATATTGGCTCAAAATGAAAACAGTATTTTCCAAAACTTTATTTTTCCAAACTTCTCCAAATACAAAAGCAAGATATTTAAACTCATTTGAAGCATATTGTGTATGGATATGATCCACTACACAAACATGGTGAAATACCTATGTTTTTGACATTGAACTCTAAATATGGTTTTGGTTAAAACATATAAACTAGAATACCAAAAACCAAACTTGTATTTTCTAAAATAGAAAATCTTTTGTAAAAACAAAATTATCAAGAGTGTGTGTGTATATGTACTTCAGCAATCCACCAACTATTCTATCCTTTACATTTTAACTAAAACAAAATCTTACTAAAACAAACCTAGACACAATTCATCTTCTTGAAGTCTTCACTTGAAGTCTTCTCATCTTCTTGACTTGGTCCAAACACGATCCAAAAGCTCTTTGGATCACACCGTGCTAGCTCCAAAACTTGACTTTAAATTCTTTGTTGAAGCTATGCACCTACTAAGATCTTGATCATAAATCTGTCACTAATTAAACACAAGATCATTAGTACTATAACTACATGAGTTGATCATCATCAAAACTAGAGTGATGGGCCTTCGGGCCAACAATCTCCCCCTTTTTGATGATGACAAAACTCATGAAGTTATATATGCATGGATTAAAGTAAAGCTTCAAGGAAGCTCCTTCTTAACTCATCAATAGCAATAAACAATAAGATATGGCAAAGAAGCACATAAACATGTATGCAAATGTAAGGAGATAAACATGCACACAAGCATAAAACAAAGCAAATTCTTTTTCTCCTATTTGTAAAACAAAACATATATGCATAAATACAAATACTTCTCCCCCTTAAGTAAGGAAAACATGCATATATCTCAAATACTTTTCCCCCTTTTGTCAATCATCAACAAAGGGGTTAAAGTAAAAACAAAATCAAATAAATTTTTTTCCCCCTTTTTGTCCGAAACTTAGAATCAATAAAGGGGTAAACACAAATCAATAAATAGTTATATGCGATATACATTCATGAAGAGGATAACGCTAAGTTAACTTTCCTACACATATGCATTACATGAAGAAGGGATGACAAGCCCCAATTCACATAACACATATTATGTAATGCATAAGAGGAGATGTGAAGCTCCCCCTACACACGTGTACCGCATAAAGAAGAGTTGTCAAGCTTCTCAATACAAGATACACTCAACATGAATCTATATGTAGAAGAGATGTTAAGCTCTCCTTGCATATAGGCAATACAAATCAAAAAATTTTGAATTTTTCTATATTAAAACAAATTTTGAGATATCAAATAAACATAATTTTTTTTAATTTTGATACCAATTTTAAAACATAATGCATAAGCTTAAAAAATTTGAATTAAGCTTAGCATAAACATACTATGTGCTTTAAATGTATAAATCAATGTTAACTCAAGCACAAATAACTCATATATATGTATGAAAAAAAAAGAGTATACCAATTGAAATTGATACATACATATATAAGAAAACAAAATATGAGTATATACAAAAATAGAGTCAAATTGATACCAATTGAAATGATTCAATGATACCAATTGAAACAATAATAGGATCATGTGTATAACTCATAAACAACCAATTTGAAGAATAAATAACTAGATAAAATACTTTTGAAAAACTAGTTAAAGACCCTTCAAAACAAATCATATGTTTTTCATGAATCATACTAAATACACGTGAATTGACACTCAAAACAATAAAGCTCAAAAATATGTTCATGAAACAAAGTCATGAATAAACAAATAAAGTGTGAGTGTTCAAACATCATGTAAATAGCATTGTCATGAAAATAGTCAATAAAGCTCAAAACAAAAGTCATTTTATCAAAAAAAAATTAAAAATCATTTTTCATTTAAACATAACTTCTAGGTATATGTATGAATTATCCAATCCGAACAATATACATACATATCCCAAACATAAAAGAGTCTATTAAAGTATTTGCATGAAGGCAAGAGACTCAAAAGGGTATACATGTATATTTATTAGATTTGAATACAAACTACATATACATGAAGTAAAACATGAAAATTGGCAAAACAAGTGTAAATGAGGAAATCATCAAAACTAGGCTATACATGGGCATATAGTGAGTATAAATGAGCAATGAAGTGCAAACATATATAAATCAATTTGTTGCTCACTATTTGTACATGTATAAATACAAGTTTTGATAGAAACAACATTTAAACTAGTATATATCACATGAAACACAAAATAATGAAAACATGAACATGCTCAAAATATTATATTAAAGGAAAGCATGTAAACTAAACTAGGAGTTTAGAGATAGTTACCAAACCAAAGAACTATGCTCCAAATCTCCAAAACATGGTAGTTGTCCCACCAAACCTCCTTGATAGCGATGCATCAAATATGTGTCTATCAAGTCCATGTGCATCCACCATTAAGGCACCATACCTCTCACGTTTTGTGAGAGCCCTCACCTACATCAAAAACAAAAGGTGGGGACTTGGTACCCATTTTCTTTTGGGTCCTTGGGTGTTAGCTTTGTAAGGAACCCAAACATTTTTATTAGCAAAATTAATATGATGTAACTTGTCAAAACAAAACTTTACTAAATGGCCTTTGCGGCCACAATGTGTACACTTGTACACCTTAGGATGCTTATGTGTGTGAGTGTGATCATGGCGTGCAACATAAGCATATGCATGATGATGATGTGCATGAATATTGGAACTTATTTTTTTTGAAACAAAGATTCCAACCTCTTATGATTGAATGCACATGAGCTCAAAGTTGAGCTCAAACAATTAATCCTATTTTTTAAAACATTAATCTCACTATTATCAATGGTGGCATGTAAGGCATGGTGAGATTGTGAAACAATTTTCTTTTTTTTTTGAAAAACATTTTCTTGTTCTTTTTCAATCATTTTTCTTTTTAAAGAAGTGTTCCTTGAAAAGCAACTTCTTTTTGGTTTTTCCCCAAAATAATTTTATTTTTCAAAAATGTGTTTCCTTCACATAAATCATTCAATTTGGACATTAAGGAAACATTCTCATTTTTCAAAATTTCGTTTTCTTTTTTTAAACATGCAATTTTATTTTTAAAGAATCATTTTCTTTTAATATGCAATCAAAATTCTTTTTCAAATTTTTATTATCTTTTCTTAGCATGTCATATTTCCAAGTAATTGTTGACAAAAACAAGCAAGCTCATCATATGACATGTCATTTTCATCTACCTCGGATTCGGTAGTTACCTCAAGGGGGTTATCCCCTTGGACCATATAGCACTTGTTGGAGACGTCACTTCCAACATCCGAATCGCTCCTGGCATAATATAGATCCTTTTCGTCAAGAGAGGTGATGATGTTCCAAGCTACAAAAGCCGAATCAACATTAGAAACTCTAGATAAATAATCATCATTTAGGGTTGACTTTAAAGCATGTAGGGCTTTTGCATTAGCCTCAATATTCTTGCTATCATTAATATATGAATCTTTAATTGTAGCAAGATAAACATGAAAACCTAGGGCCTTGAGGTACAAGGACATCTTAACCTTCCAAATTTGGATGTTAAGGATGTCAAAGGTGGGTGGTGACATGAAGTCCATGGTGTGTGTACAAATATTGTGATTAGCCTAAAAATGAGAATCTTTAACTCTAAGTTGTAAGACCCAAATTCGGAGCACTTGGCTCTGATACCAATTGTAGAATCACCTAGAGGGGGGTGAATAGGTGATGGCTAATCTAATGGTCACTAAATGCCAAATAATGCGGAATTAAAAATAATTATGACCTAAACTAAACTTGAACTAAACACCACGTATAATACCAGAGTGTAGCCGAATTCCCCGTGAAGGGCTCTGGACTAACTCCTTTAGATTCCCCTAGATAAGGGTTGAGGTGCCGCGTTGGCTCTCTTGGTTAAATACAAGTGTTAGCAAACAAACCCCAAGCATATAACAATTAAGCACACAATGAATATCTAGCATATAAAGATGAGCACAATAAAAGTATGCAAGATATAAAAACAAGGAGATAGAGAGAGAGTGAGCAATCGCAAACACAAGGGATTTGTTTCGAGGTTCGAGCACACTTGCTCTACATCCCCGCCTTCGACACACGAAGGATTTCCACTATAATCGTCCCCCCGGATCACTCGGTGCCGCAACACCTAACTCTCGGACTCCCTAGTCCGTACACACCGCAAGCTCTCTAGCTCGCCGAGGTCGCACCTCAAACAAGAGTTCACACACGAACTCGAAACAACTGCGAACGCACTCGTCCGCCTCCTCAAGAAACAAGTAAAGATCTCTTGGTGATCTAAACACTTTGATCACCAATAAAAACTCTCACTACAACACTCCTATAGGATGAATGTCAATGGATAGCTCAAGTGTTTGTGTGAGAAAACTAGGATGGAAATGGTGGAGGAAAACTCAAGAAAAACTCTTTTTAAACACTCTTGATAAACTCCCCTTTTTGATTGGAAGTATTAGCTCTCAATTTTGTGGAGAAAAACCTCTTAAAAAAGTAGGAAAAACTGGCCCAAAAACTCTCCAAAAATCTTAATCAAAATAGCCCCCAAATGCCCCAATTTATAGAGCTAGAAAAACTAGCCGTTGGGGTCTGACAGAGCTGTCGGTCAACCGCCCGGTCGACCGCCAACGGTCATTTTTCTGACCGTTGGGGCAGCGGTCGACCGGCCCGGTCGACCGAAACCTCTGGAACAGAGAACAAATTCTCTGTCGGTCGACCGCTCGGTCGACCGGGGTTTTCCAAAGAGCACAAGCTCTCTGGCGGTCGACCGGGTCGGTCGACCGGCCCTCCAGTGCATAAAGGCATGCACGTCTGTGCACGTCGGTTGACCAGTCCGGTCGACCGACTTCAGGCTGCGGTCGACCTCGGTCGACCGGCTGAAGCCAGACAGAAAACTTAAGGGATAAAAATTTTGGTCTTTTGGTTTAAATAAAATCCCATAAAATACTAAAAATCTACAAAAATAGTTTTACCAATATACTTTGATAAACAAACATGCTTGCACAAAATCAAGGCATGTTACAAAAGATTTGGACTATATTTGTAACTTGGAAATATTGGCTCAAAATGAAAACAGTATTTTCCAAAACTTGATTTTTCCAAACTTCTCCAAATACAAAAACAAGATATTTAAACTCATTTGAAGCATAGTGTGTATAGATATGATCCACTATACAAACATGGTGAAATATCTATGTTTTTGACATTAAACTCTAAATATGGTTTTGGTTAAAACATATAAACTAGAATACCAAAACCAAACTTGTATTTTTTAAAATAAAAAATCTTTTGTAAAAAATAAAACTATCAAGAGTGTGTGTGTATATGTACTTGAGCAATCCACCAACTATTCTATCCTTTACATTTTAACTAAAACAAAATCTTACTAAAACAAACCTAGACACAAGTCTTTATCTTCTTGAAGTCTTCACTTGAAGTCTTCTCATCTTCTTGACTTGGTCCAAACACGATCCAAAAGCTCTTTGGATCACACCGTGCTAGCTCCAAAACTTGACTTTAAATCCTTTATTGAAGCTATGCACCTACTAAGATCTTGATCATAAATCTGTCACTAATTAAACGCAAGATCATTAGTACTATAACTACATGAGTTGATCATCATCAAAACTAGAGTGATGGGCCTTCGGGCTAACAATAATGATAAATCCCAGAAGCAGTAGCCTGATCTCTAAAGTGTTGTGTGAAGCTCGTGATGATAAGTCCCCAGAAGCAGTAGCCTGAACCCCTGAGCTATAGTCCCAGGCAGAGTCAAGACCCACTATAAATATGAGTCATTAGATTTATCAGTTTCCAAATAATAACTCATCTTATTCATAAGTGGATGTATGTGTACATATAATATATACTTAAACATATGGATCGGATGAATAACATAAGAATTTATAACCAACAATAATAATATTAGGAATATGGGATATTTGCTCACTCATTTGTTCGGGTCCTGGTACTCACATATTAGACTTGAGTGAGTTCTATCAGAGTGCAAACTCTAGTATGGACTATCAGTGATGTGAGACACTAGTAGGGAGGCGATTGAAATATCAGACGGTATTTATTATTATTATTAAATAACTAAAATGCAACACCTTTATATTCTCTAGCTATAGTGATCAATCATTTAATCAGGTGTTATGCCCAGAGTTGACACCCTGCTTTATGGTATATGATTTCTGTAACACAATGATTACTCCAGAATACTCTAATTCTGTTATTCTGAGGGCAACTCAAGTTGTATGAACTCGGATGATGGCGACATAGGGTATATGATATATAGATGAGGGTTTTCTTGTTTGGATTATCCCTTCGACATATAAATCTCATGAATCCACAATCTGAGCTTGTACAACTAGTTTTGTCCACATTTACACCTAATATCTTATTAGATGTCTCATTTACATGATTATGTGTGCCTATATTCACATCACGATTTTCAATGCATGCTCTTTTTATTCAGATTTATCGATATATATATGTACTTACTTGTCTTCTGATTCTTTACTGATTTATGATTTTTATTTTAAAGTTTGTTGGTCATTGCCTGTACCTGAATGCCTAAACCATATCACTTGATCATGTACACATGTGACTACTTGAGCACGCCAACTGGCTTTATCTTACGTATTCGCTGGGTTGCTTTCTGACAACCCTAGACCTTCATGTCCAGATCCAAGAGACTGGTCCATGGTGACCTTACTGTAGCCGATCAGAGTGGCGCAGAGGAAGCGTGGATCACTGGAGGTCACCGTAGCTCTTTCCTCTCAGCTCTTCTCCTGATTGGTTCTCGAGACTCCTCTTGCTGTTCGTGAGCATCTCTCAGCTTTTGATTATGTATATTGCTTTGTAAATCACACTTTTGTATCCTCTGGTGATGTAATATTCCTATAATATTGTATCACTTTTTATGATAACTATGTACTTGTACTTTTCAATTGGAATGTATATTACTACTGAGCTCCGCACTCTAATTCTTGTCTGTACTGATGCTTAGTGTATATATGTGAGGGCATTTTCACCCCACGTATGTACGTCACAGTAACGTCTCTGTACCCACGGGATCAGGGTGTTACATTTGTAGAAGGTGTTGGCGGTGCTTGATCGGAGAGGAACTAGCACTCGAAAATGTGTTGTTTGTGTTTTCTATTGATTTTGCAAAAAGAGAAAACTTACAAAAAGGGTCGAGGAGCTAAATTATAAGTATTCTAAAAAGATTACAAGTAGATCTCCTCTGAGATTTTGGAGAAGTGTGCCGATAGGAGTCTGGTCAGCGCGCGACTACTTTGTCCCTTTGACAATGCGATCGATAAGATTCCCTTCTCGCCTGGTTCGGGGAATCAAAGAACAGAAGGTTGGTAGAACCCTCTTGTTACTTCTCAAACTGCCTTCACTTGGGAATTCCTTCTTGCCTGGTTCCGAAAATTCCTTGAGAAGAAGGAAGGTATTAGGGTATCAACACCCTGATTAGCGAAGTAGTTCTGTGAATTCTCTGAATTCTTGAAAGCTAGAGAATATATCTCTGTTTAGCCGCCTCTCTCTGTCTTGCGTGCTCTCTGCCTTTGCACGTGTTGTCTCTCCCTTGTACCCGTGGTGGGCTATTTATAAGGAGAGCAGGGGTATAATTGTCCCCTGAAAATCTGAAAACAGATTGAGTCAAATCTGTTTCAATCTGGAAAGTAGCCTTACTGCGAGGCTAGAATCAGCTTCTGCGAAGCTAGGAATAGCAGGTAGGTCGGTCTCCTGATCTGTTTTGATTCTTTTCATATAATTGAAAGATCTCCCCTGATCCTCTTACTCGTTTTAGGAGAGTCAAGAGATTATGACAAACAACTGCTAAATTTGATCTCAGATTTGATCTCGATTAGATTTGATCTTGATCCTGAATTGATTTGATCTCATCTGGAGATTTAATTAGTCAAAAGTTGACCATAATAGACCCGCGCGGAGCTACTGCGTTGAGCTCACAGCGGAGCTAGAAAGAGCATCTGGCGAAGTTAGAAGAAAGCTCTTCAGCGGAGCTGGATAATCATCTGTGGCGAAGCTACCGATCATCTGCGCGGTTGCGTGTCGCTTCGAGTGAAGCTAACTCTCTGCGGAGTTAACTTGAGCACTTCAGACGAAGCTGTAAGTTAGCTTCCTGATGGAGCTTTGAAAGATTCAAGGCGAAGTTGGGCGATCTTAGCCTCTCAGGCGAGGCTATCTCTTTGGGCTCATGTGATGCTAAGTGTTGAGCTAACCTAGCATCTTAGACCTGCTGAGGTCTGTTCAAAGACAATCTGGGCTCACTGTCTGCTTCACTAGATCAGTAGAGTCCAAATTGCTGATTTGTCCCTCGGAGATGGGTACAGAACTGGTCGTCAGCTTGTCTGTCACTTGTCTTTTGTAAATGTCAACAAGTTTAGACATTGTTCAGGCCAGTCAAGAATCTTGTTTTTTAAAGTGTCAACAAGACCCCCTTCAAAGTTTTCAAAAGTCTGCAATGAAATGGTTCAGACTTCGAAATACTTTGAATTCCTTTGATCGGTAGTTTGTGAAGTACGAACGTCGCCATGGTGGTTGAGTTCAGCTTCGCTTTTAATCCTACTTTGGGATAAATTCGCTGAAGAATCGTGTAGATTCGCGACTCTGGGTAGCTTCGCGTCTGGGTAGCTCCGCGTCTGAGCCTCCTAGAGTAGACTCGCTTCAAATTGGTCTTGGAAAGCCGTTCCTTTCCTGAGGCCAACAGCCTTTTGGCTAATTACGAGAAAGATTATTTCCTTTCCCGAAGTTGAAATAACTTCTCTTGCATTAACGAGGGAGATCATTCCCCCCACGCGCATTTCCGAGGGAGATTATTCCCTTTCTCAAGGCTTAGTAAATGCCTTAAATTCGCTTGCGCTTCTATGCTTGAAGCAGCAGCGGTGTGCGCTCAGGCCATGAGGCCTATAAATAGGACACTTGAGGTCCTCTGCAGAGAAGCGGTCTGTTCATAACTTCTCTTGATTATATCTAGAGAGATACTCAGATCTTTGAACTAGTAGGGTGCCCACTCTAGTCATTATCTGGCCAAGAACTGGTGAGTCTCGGTCATCCAGAGACTTTACTAATGAACTAATAACTTTAGGGAGTTTATTTCCCTTAATTTAGCTTTAACAGATGCCTCAGGGATTGATTTCCCTTATTCTTCATTTTGTATCTGACTGATCTGCAGAGAAGGGCTTCAACCCTGTTTCCCAGCTTCCCGGCGAAGCTATCACGTTTACTTGATCAAAGAAAGATCACTGCATGCTTGCCTGCTAAGTTCGCCACATAGGCAAGGATTAAGACTTAGCCTCTTCAAAGTTGAGCCAGTCTTTCCATACAGGTGGGGTCACGATTGCGTCCCTCTGGATCAGTCTGGCTTAGCCGTATAAGTGAGGCTAGAAGTTGGCTTTTGCTGAGCTAGCCCATCATCACTGTGCAAGCGAGGCTACCCTCTGCTTAACTGAAACTGAAATCCATCCCTAAATTGTAACTGAATCGGATATAAATTACTTCGCCCCAAAGAATCTGACTTTGCATTTCACTTTTACAGCTTCTCCTTTGACTTACTGCTAACTTGTTTCAGTTTGCATTGCAGTGAGCTATATTCGCCAGTCTTTTGACTTGACGAAAGAGACCAGAAAGTTGCCTCTTGCCTTTCCAATTGAAACTTTAAACCTAAGCAGGAGGAACAACTGGGCAGCTGATGTGTGTTCCCAGAAGAGGTTGGCAGGCGCTTATCCGAGATGATCCACTTCAAGGCGGGACTGGTAGTCGCTTATCCGAGATGATCCACTTCGGAAAAGTGGACGTCACCTGTAAGGTCTCAGATCCTTTGCCAATTTTCATCAAAGAAGATCCAGCTTCTTGAGACAAAATCTACCATTATGCGAAGGATTACGGCCTTGTGCAGGAGGAAGGCCTTTCGTGTCCAGTTGGTTTGGCTTGGAAGTAGATAGGACCACTTGTATGCCTTTGGAGCAATGATTCGGTTGTACAAAAGATAACCTTGATGTAGCGTCAATGTATCTTCCCTTTTGAATCAATAAAAGTTTACTTTCTACTTATCTGCTTTGTTTCTCCTTCTTTTGATTCGAGGACACCTGAAGCGGACCAATTAGGCAAGTCTTTTCTCTAGGAGGAATTAGATGCTCTCAGCGGAGCTAAACTTCCGGCGAAGTTCGAGACCGATTTTCAAATAAGTCAGGAACCAGTTTCTGGCGAAGCTAGCACGGAATTTCCGCGAAGCTAGAGATGTGCTTTTATCGGAGCTAAGGCATGTTTCTCAGCGAAGTTATTCAAGCGTTGCGCTAAGTCAGCACTGAACTCACGGCGGAGTAGCCCTCAGTGGGGCTGAAGCAGCGCTTCTCGGGAAGGCGCTTTAGGCGCCGTTTCAAATTAATTTGAAACGACTGCCTGCACTCCTTTCGAGAAGGCGTCATTTAGGCAATCATCAGCCTATAAAAGCTTGATCGGGCTGAAAGAGAAGGCATCACTTCTCTTTAGATTTTCAGAGCATTACAGGCCCTTTCTTCTTCTTTCTTCTTCATTTGAGAATCCAAGAACCTTTTCAGTTCTTCAACGGCTCCAAGAGATGAGCGGGAAAAGAGGTAGCAATCTCTACGATGGAGGGTCCTTCTCCTCCTCCAGTCATCGAACGACCAATCGCTGGTAGGGATCTTTCCCTTTTGATCAGAGATTTTCATCTCTCTTTTAAAGCCGATTTTTGGCAATCTTCTGATGAATCCAGAGCGATCAATCATGAACTGGTGATCTTAGGGAGTTCACTTCCCTGAATTCCCTTGATTTCTTGATTGGGAATCCCAGAACCGAAGGGTCTCTTCTTCAAGCTTCCAGGCGAAGCTATCCCTTAGGTGGTTCACATCATATTGAATGATAGGGTGCGAAGCTAGCCTTTAGAATGTAACTAAAAAGGACCTTAATGCCCTTAGAATAATCTTAAGGCAATAATACCTTCATGACGAAGTTAGCTCCTGGGACTTTATCGCGTCCTGTTGTTCGAGGTCAAGCTTTCAGAGCGAAGCTAATAATGCGGAGTTAAGCTGCAGCTGTGAAGCTAAGCTTCGAGGCGAAGCTATCATTAGGCCAGCTTCGCTCAGAGAGCGAGGCTATGCCTTAACAAAAATTGCATTCTTGTTTTAACCCTTGTTTGGCTGATGAACTAATCATAGTTTCTCCTTGCTCTTGTAGTGCACTATACTCTCGGTTCTCTGAACAGCCTCTTTGGCACAACCAGGGGGCTAGACGGCGACGTTAGCCTGCAGTTTCAAGGGCAGGCTTCACTATTCAGCGAGCGAAGCTCTCCTGCTCGGGATACACTTATTCATGCTGGGGATCAGCGCACCATAAGGTGCATCTTAACTACTGCTTCCCTTGAAGATTTTGACCGAAGAATCTATCGGAAGCCTGGCTTCATGTTCAGAGATGCAGCGCCAGATAATGATCGCCAGCTGCTAGCCGGAGAGGGGCAGTGGATTTTCAAATTGGATGGTGAGAAGTTCTATCTCCCAACTAGCAAGCGGCATTTTCTCTTGTCTTTCTTTCAATACATGACGAGGGCTCGGAAGATGCAGTGGCAAGCGAGTCAGACTACTGAGTCCGTTCACGTAGGGAAGTTGATAATTTCTTCTCCTGATTACACAAGGACGGGTCCTCCTCGCTGCATGTTGGGTCTCCATCCTGGGAACCTACTTCCAGACATCTTAGTGGGAGAAAACCCTGTGGTGGCGCAGACCTTTAGGAATCAATTTTGTAAGGTTCGTGGCAACTATCCAGCCACTGATTTCAGGACTCCAGGATGGATTCACCCTCCTAAGGCATGGTGGAGGGACTTGACCCTATACGTCCTGGCTCATTTTGAGGAGGATCTGGAGAGGTTGGGGCTTTATGAGGCCGTCAGGGCAACCTGTTATGGCATTCAGATGAGCGTAGCGAACTTTTATGCCATCTTTGAGTTATACTTGAATAGTCACCTAGAGGGGGGGTGAATAGGTGACGATGCTAATCTAATGAACTTAATGCGGAATTTAAAAACTAATTGCAATTACAACAATGATACACACACAAGCAAGTATAAGATATAGCAATTTGCACAATACACAAAGTAAAGAGAGAGATAGAGAGAGAGTCAATGGATCAAACGCAAACACAGAGATATGTTATCGAGGTTCGAGCACCCAGCTCTACATCCCCGCCTTCGACACACGAAGGATTTCTAATCCACTAGCTAGTTCACCAAGAACTCTCACAAGGAGTACCCAACTCCTCTCTTTACAATCACAACCTCCTCCTTGAGGCACAACTCCAAGCCAACAATCTCCTCACAACTTGAGGGATTTCTAAACTCAAAACCAATACAAGGATCACCTCACAACCTTGAGGGATACAACCCAATAGCCAAACTTCCTCAACACAATGAGGGAAAGGCACAAAGCCAAGCTAAAGATAGGGTTTACAACTTAGTGGTTTCAAATAACAACCACAAAACAATCTCTTTTTCCCACACAAAATCCTATAGAAAAGATAGTAGATTTTAGCTCAAGTGTGGAGAAAACCAAGGGATTTGAAACCAGCAACTCAAAGAAAATCTTTGGGAAATAAATGAAACCAAGATAGAGAAGTTCAATTCAAAAGCTTTTCCCAAACCCTTTTCTTTGATTTTTTCAAACCCTAATGAAAACACCAAAAAGATTGTTCAATTTGAATCAAAAACCTATTTTGATTGCAGCAAAAACACCTAAGAGAATGAAAATTTTAGCCCAAAAATTCTTAGAGAAAAACTCTTACAAATGGGGTATTTATAGGCTAATCCAGAAAATAGCTGTTGGCAGCAGAACTGCCAGAAATACCCTGACGGTCGACCGCCCGGTCGACCGCACAACGGTCATTTTTTGACCGTTGGCAGCTACCGGTCGACCGCCCGGTCGACCGAAACAAACAGAGAGCAACTCTGTTAACAGTCGGTCGACCGCCCGGTCGACCGGCCCAAAACTGCCAGACGTGCACAGTTCTGTGCACGTCGGTCGACCGGTCCGGTCGACCGACTTCATGCCTAGTCGACTTGTCAGTTGACTAGTCGACTTGGTTGAAGCCTGGAACAAAAAAAACTGGGATAAAAATATATTATAATAAATCCCACAAAATCTCTAAAATTCCACAAAAATAGTTTTGTCATTTTACATTGAAATACAAACTTGTGTTAAAAATCTCAACACAAATTTTAAACATATTTGACTATTTTTGTGTCATAGAAATTTTGCCAAAAACCAAAACCGGTATTTTCCAAAACTTGAATTCTTGAATAGAAAATACACTTTGTCCAAAACTCATCCAAATAGAAAAAGTATGAAACACATGAATATCATATTGGAATATTAAGTTTAAGTATCATGATTAAATATCATGTTTATCATGATTAAATATCATGTTTTTGTATTTGATTCCAAAATATGTTTTGTTAGAATTACCAAAACATAAAACTCATGAAGTAGACTATCAAACTAAGTTTGTTTAAGCAATAGAAGCATGCATGTATATAGAACAAATCATATATACACTAAACCATGAAAACTTGTTTTGATATAAAATCTATTCATGAAAACCAAGATCAGTTAAACCTAAAACCGAAAACCAATGTCAAAACATAAAACGTGTGTGTTGTGAACTTGAGAATATCATACTAATCTAATCTTTACAATTAGGATCTAAACACAAACTAAACTAGGGATACCTAAGTCTTCTTGTAGAGCGCCGTCTCCAAGTTGACTCGGTCCAAACCGTGATTCACCAAGCTTGACTCCAATGAGTGCTAGATGTCATCTTTGATGCTTAGGCTCTTGAATCACCTTGTGAAAGATGTGTGGAAGCTTTCACCAACTAATATCTTGTTAAATATCTGAAACTTAAACATTGCAAGATTATTAGTACACATAACTACATGAGTTAATCATCATCAAAACTAGAGTGGAAGGCCTTTGGGCCAACAATCTCCCCCTTTTTGATGATGACAAAACTCATGGAGTTATATATTCATGGATTAAAGTAAAGCTTCAAAGAAGCTCCCCCTTAACTCATGCATAACAATAAAACATATATGATATGCAATGAATGTTCTTAAACACATATAAACATGTTCTGGATACCAATTAAAATAAAACATAAACAATGAAACATGCTCTTGATACCAATAAAACAATAATATTGAAACCAACATATTATTACTAATGAAAACCAACTAAAACATATGCATAAATCAACCATGCATATAAACTACAAATTCTTCTCCCCCTTTTTGTCAATCATCAACAAAGGGGTAAAAACAAACATAATGAAAACAAATACTTCTCCCCTAAATCTTCAAAACAAAGAAGCAATAAATTATTCCAAGGGGTAAGACCAAAGTCAATATGATATCAATTGAAAATAACAAACTTTGAGAAATGCCAAATCCTATTTGAAATAAAACAAGGCATTGAAACAAAATAACATTTTATATCAAAATGAAAACATGTAATGTAAACTTGATACCAATAGATATTTTTCATTATAAGCATATGATACCAATTACTTTAATATCATAAAGTTAGGGAGTGGGAAACAAAAACAATGGTAAACCAAATACCAATTGAAATATAAAATAAGAGTTTTCTCCCCCTTTATGAAATACCAAAAGAAAATATGCATAGGCTTGAAATAAGATACCAATTAAAATTAAATCAATTGAAACATGATATTCATTAAAAATTCAAGCTTAGCAATCTTAAAATTATGATAAAGCTTGTATATGGATACCAATTGAAAAACTCAAGCTTATTATAAACAAGGTTTTGTGCTTAAAAATATAGGGATATAGTAAGCACAAATAAATCTTCTATATATATGTATGTAAAAGATAGATATCAATTGGAATTTGATACTATGTGAGGTGCAAGCATACATATATGAAACACAAACATATATGAGTATACAAAAAGATGTCATATTGATACCAATTGAAAGGATTCAATGATACCAATTGAAACAATAAAAGATCAAGTGTATGACTCATATCAACTACCACCCATTCATGATCAAGTTTAAAAAGATTTACACTATTAAGCATACATGAGCATGATCTCCATCCAACCGCCCATGAATGGTAGGGGTTTCAAAAATAGATTTGGAATTATAGTTTGTTTGAAAAACTCTACCAAATTGAAGAATACAAACTAGTTATATGAAAATTTGAAAACTAGCATGTAATCCTTCAAGTGAGGAATAACAAAAATGTTTTTCATGAAAACACATGTAAATCACATGACATTAAAACACTCAAAATCTATATAGCACAAATTGTACTCATGAAAACTAAATCACGAGAAAACATTAAATAGGGTGAGTGTACAAGTGTTGTGTGAAACATATCATCATGAAAATGGACAATCAAGCTCGATTGAAATTCCTTTAAAATATGAACACGTGAAAAACTAAATCTTCATTACTAAAGGAAATTTCCTCAATGACACGAAAATCATCATAACAAATTAAACTCCAAGACATATGTATGTTTTGACAAAACAAAAGTATACATACATATCCCTAAACACAATTGAGTCCAAAATATAGATTTGCATGAAAATCAAATGACTCAAGGGGCATACATGTATATCTTAAGGTTTGGCAAAATAGACATATACATGAAGTGAAAACACTTAATCATAGAAAACACATCAAAAATAGGAATACATATTTGAATGCATGAATCATCAAAACTAGACTATACTAGAACATCTAATGGGTACAAATAGGCATCCAAGCACAAACATATATAAAGGTTTATTTGTGGCCCATTCTATGTACAAGTATAAATCCTAGTTTTAATAAAAACTAACATCTAAACAAGTAATCAATTCATGAAGCATAAAACGAGTCATAAAACAATAATATTATAAAAACGATCCACATGCTATAAGAATCATGATATACATAATATCAAAACAATTGTGAAAACACAAATTATGGATTCATCTAAACAATGGAGATATCAAATTACAATACATGCATAGCAATAAACACACTATTCAAAACATGAATCATTAAAATGAAAGTTATACAATCATGAACATCAAATGATCATTATGCATATGCATGTGCACTAGATCTAGAGCATACATGTTAGTTTAAACAAGGTGAGACACTAAGTATAGATCCATATGAAGCATGGGTGCTCAAGTAGCTAAACATGTACAACCTTAATCTAATGAACATGGCACAAAGCATAATGAACAACAAAACACAACATGCTATAAAAGATGAACCTAGAAAGCATGTAAATACTAAATGGAGTAAGGGATTGTTACCAAAACCGAAGAGGCAACTTTCCATGTCTCCAAAACCCGCTGGTCCTCCCACCAAAACTCTTGAGAGTGAAGCATCCAAATGATTCTCTTTTAGGCTTAGAACGCATCCACCTCAAGGCACCCAAAACTCTCACGTGATGCGAGAGCCTCCACCTACATAAAAAATCAAAGAGGTGGATCTTGGTACCCATTTCCTTGTGGGTCCACGGGGGTTAGTATCTCTCCTAACCCAAACAAGATTAGTTGCTAAATTTTCAATATGTAATCTATCATAGCAAAATCTAGCAAGATGGCCTTTTCGACCACAATGTGTACAAGTGTACTCATGAGCATACATGTTATGATTGTGTCCATGATGAGCATGTGTATGCCGTGATGGGTGTGCATGCATAGTTGGAGCTTGTTTCTTGCGAACCAAGGATTCCAAACGAGTGTGATTTAAAGTACATTGGCTCAAAGTGGAGCCCAAACAATCAACACTTTTCTTCAAATTATTTATATCATTTTCAATGCTAGAAGATAAAGTGGAGCAAGCAATGGAAGTGCTAGAAGTAGAAGCTATGCTAGCATGGCAAAAATCAATCTCATTTTGCAAGGATTTATTTTTAATCAAAACCAAATCCAATTCTTTTGTAATTGCATCAATATCATTTTTCAAAGTGAGATTTTCTTTAAAAGTAAAATCCAATTTTGAAGATAAGATCTCATTGTGCTTTACAACATCATCACAATCATTTTTGTTTTTCAAAAATTCATTTTCCTTTAAAACAAGTTCGAGTTGAGATTTAAGTGAGTCACATTCACTTGCAATCTCTTCCTTCTCTTGCAACATCAATTCAAAATTAGAGCATAAATCCTTTAATTCATTTTTCAAAACAAGATTATCATCTTTCAATAAATCATGTTTTTCTAACAAATTTTCAAGCTTTTGAACAAGTTCCATATTTAAGGTTTGAACTTCAAAACATCCATGACAATATGAACTAGAGCTATCATCAATTTGAGAATCCGATTGTACCTCAAGGGAGTTCTTCCCTTGGACCATGAGGCATTGCTCTTCGGACTTTTCTCTCTTAGATCTCCTCATCTTGTTGATAATCCTTGGAAGCTCGGGAGAAGTCAAGATGCTCCAAACTGCAAAAGCCGAATCATAACGATCAAAAACATGTAATAAATGTTCATTTAGAGATGCTCTAAGTGCCCTAAGTGCTAATACATTGGCCTTCTTATGCTTGCTACTATTTGGGAGGGATTCTATGGTAATGGCTTGATAAACTAGATGTCCTAGGTCTTTTAAATGTTTAGTCATATTAGCCTTCCAAGCATCAAGTCTAAAATGATCAAACATAGGAGGGCTAGCCATAAGTGCAACAATATGTGTGCAAATGAAATATGCAAATGAAGATTAGCAAACCAAGATCTCACTCCTAGGTGGTTAAACCTAAATATCAGGAGCGCTAGCTCTGATACCAATTGAATAGTCACCTAGAGGGGGGGTGAATAGGTGACGATGCTAATCTAGTGAACTTAATGCGAAATTTAAAAACTAATTGCAATTACAACAATGATGCACACACAAGCAAGTATAGGATATAGCAATTTGCACAATACACAAAGTAAAGAGAGAGATAGAGAGAGAGTCAATGGATCAAACGTAAACACAGAGATATGTTATCGAGGTTCGAGCACCCAGCTCTACATCCCCGCCTTCGACACACGAAGGATTTCTAATCCACTAGCTAGTTCACCAAGAACTCTCACAAGGAGTACCCAACTCCTCTCTTTACAATCACAACCTCCTCCTTGAGGCACAACTCCAAGCCAAAAATCTCCTCACAACTTGAGGGATTTCCAAACTCAAAACCAATACAAGGATCACCTCACAACCTTGAGGGATACAACCCAATAGCCAAACTTCCTCAACACAATGAGGGAAAGGCACAAAGCCAAGCTAAAGATAGGGTTTACAACTTAGTGGTTTCAAACAACAACCACAAAACAATCTCTTTTTCCTACACAAAATCCTATAGAAAAGATAGTAGATTTTAGCTCAAGTGTGGAGAAAACCAAGGGATTT
Source organism: Agave tequilana (assembly GCA_038442645.1). Lineage (NCBI taxonomy): Eukaryota > Viridiplantae > Streptophyta > Magnoliopsida > Asparagales > Asparagaceae > Agave > Agave tequilana. The sequence continues at coordinate 20,553 of JAVJIF010003695.1, forward strand.
GAAACCAGCAACTCAAAGAAAATCTTTGGGAAATAAATGAAACCAAGATAGAGAAGTTCAATTCAAAAGCTTTTCCCAAAACCCTTTTCTTTGATTTTTTCAAACCCTAATGAAAACACCAAAAAGATTGTTCAATTTGAATCAAAAACCTATTTTGATTGCAGCAAAAACACCTGAGAGAATGAAAATTTTAGCCCAAAAATTCTTAGAGAAAAACTCTTACAAATGGGGTATTTATAGGCTAATCCAGAAAATAGCCGTTGGCAGCAGAACTGCCAGAAATACCCTGGCGGTCGACCGCTCGGTCGACCGCACAACGGTCATTTTTTGACCGTTGGCAGCTACCGGTCGACCGCCCGGTCGACCGAAACAAACAAAGAGAAACTTTGTTAACAGTCGGTCGACCGCCCGGTCGACCGGCCCAAAACTGCCAGACGTGCACAGTTCTGTGCACGTCGGTCGACCGGTCCGATCGACCGACTTCATGCCTAGTCGACTTGTCAGTTGACTAGTCGAATTGGTTGAAGCCTGGAACAAAAAAAACTGGGATAAAAATATATTATAATAATTCCCACAAAATCTCTAAAATTTCACAAAAATAGTTTTGTCATTTTACATTGAAATACAAACTTGTGTTAAAAATCTCAACACAAATTTTAAACATATTTGACTATTTTTGTGTCATAGAAATTTTGCCAAAAACCAAAACCGGTATTTTCCAAAACTTGAATTCTTGAATAGAAAATACACTTTGTCCAAAACTCATCCAAATAGAAAAAGTATGAAACACATGAATATCATGTTGGAATATTAAGTTTAAGTATCATGATTAAATATCATGTTTATCATGATTAAATATCATGTTTTTGTATTTGATTCCAAAATATGTTTTGTTAGAATTACCAAAACATAAAACTCATGAAGTAGACTATCAAACTAAGTTTGTTTAAGCAATAGAAGCATGCATGTATATAGAACAAATCATATATACACTAAACCATGGAAACTTGTTTTGATATAAAATCTATTCATGAAAACCAAGATCGGTTAAACCTAAAACCGAAAACCAATGTCAAAACATAAAACGTGTGTGTTGTGAACTTGAGCATATCATACTAATCTAATCTTTACAATTAGGATCTAAACACAAACTAAACTAGGGATACCTAAGTCTTCTTGTAGAGCGCCGTCTCCAAGTTGACTGGTCCAAACCGTGATTCACCAAGCTTGACTCCAATGAGTGCTAGATGTCATCTTTGATGCTTAGGCTCTTGAATCACCTTGTGAAAGATGTGTGGAAGCTTTCACCAACTAATATCTTGTTAAATATCTGAAACTTAAACATTGCAAGATTATTAGTACACATAACTACATGAGTTAATCATCATCAAAACTAGAGTGGAAGGCCTTTGGGCCAACAATACTGCCCGGCTACAGGGACCTTCTTTACCCCTATTGGCGAATTGGATATGGCTCTGCACAAGATGTGGGAAGTCTCTGCTCTTCCTTTGGGATCTCTCCCATACGAAGAATATTTCCTGTGTGAGGCGGAATTGGCACTTCTGGAGAAGCAGGAGCCCGCTTTGCTTGAGACTTACCGGGAATTGATGTGCCACCTCTACATTTACTCCAGTATGCATGGGAGCCACAAAGGAACTTCATGCAGTTTGAAAAGCTGGGGAAATTATTTGTTCCCTGACATGGAAAATACTCCTGAAGCGGCTCATTGTGGAGTTGCTGATGAAGACATCTTTCGCCGGATGCAAGAGCATTCTCAAGGGGATCTAATTCTGGAAGAAGATGACGGCCCCTATGAGAAAGGCGATATTCTTCGGAGTTTCCACCACCAGGCTCGTCGGCCGACGTCCCGGAAGGCACTTCTGGCTGGTTTCTTGACGGTCTGGTTGAAGAGATGCGTGGTGCCATCTTCATCTGGCGATGTCATTCATCCGACTATCTTGTTGCCTACTGTTCGTCTAGTCCATGGTTGTTCTTTTGGACTCCTTCCAGCCATGGTGTGCTGTATTCAGAGAGGCCTTCGCGCATTGACGGAGGCTTTCTGTAGGCCACCAACGATGAAGCGGGGAAAGGGGACTATTTTGCCCTGCGACGGACCAAACCCCATAATAGGTTTGCCATATACTTATCTAATGGCATGGTTCGCCCTCCACTATCCTTCTATCATCCAAGCCGGAGAAGAGCCCCCAGAAGGTGTTCGAATGGCGCTTCTTCGTCGATTCGAGGGATGTTCATGGTCTAAGACTTATGTGGCTGCGGTCCGTAAGCTGCTGTACCGTCATGACGTCTATAGCCTTTTCTGATGCTTCCCCTACATTCGCGATGCGGGCTATGGTGAAGAATTCAAGGATGTAAGAGAAGGGAAGACATCATTGAGTCGGGGAGTCTTCGAATGGCTGGTTAGCATCCGGCCATCACACTTGTTGTATAGATGCGGGGACACCTGTTACCTGGAGCCCTATGTTCCGAGTCGATTTGCCCGTCAATTTAGGTATGACCAACTGTATGTAGACAATTCGAACAGTAGCCTGGCCTTCTTGGGGAGTCTTATCGATGGAGCTCGTGCCTGGCGATTCTTCATTGCTGGCTGTACTGAGACGCGACTGTGCATGCTGCTAAGGACTCCGAACCTTCGACGACCCTGGGATTCTGCCAGTGGTATAGAACTTTGAGCTCCACACCCACTGAATTTTCTATTAATTCCTTTGGTGTGAAGTTAATCTCTCAGCGGCTGAAGCGGAAGGTCACTGAGAAGGGCGAGAGTAAAAGGGTCCACGTTCCAGGCCTCGGGGAATTCATTACTGTTGATGATAGCGAAGCCTCAAATGCAGGAAGTCCTCGTTTTGAAGCGGATACGGGTGCTGAGGCTCCAACAGCTGCTTCTGGTAGGGTGGGTACGGCCCCCGTGGAACACGTTGATGTGGAAGAAGTGGAGGAAGAAGATCCTGACGTCCACTTCAAGCGAAAGCGGGAAGGTGGATCTCGTAGGAAGAGGGTAGTGAAGAAGCCTCGTCGCAACGCTCCTACGGTTGTTGCAGAGGGCGAATTATCTGCAGCTCCTCCTCCTCCTGCCCCATTGGTCATTAAGTTATCGGCACCTAGGCCGACTACCGGTAAAGCTACTCCGGACCCAGGTAAGATCAGCTTTGTTCTTGTAATATACTTCTTATGTGTTCCATATAGCTCCTTGTTTACTTTATGCTTTAGGAACTGAGGCAGTGAGAAGCCCGAGAGCTGAGGCTGCTGGAGAACAAGGGGAGCATTATGATTCCTTGTTCACTTATAGAGAAGGCGATGAAGCTGGCTATTTCGCCATCTCAGAAGAGTCTAGAGGTGACGCGGCTGATGTAGGTCCTTTGGGCGTTGGGACTTCAAAAGGAAGTCCCGTAGCTTCTAGCTCTTTCGGGTGGACCACGGAGGGTTCGGCAAGTGAAGGCGGGCCGGCCATTCGTGTTGATTCCACCAAAGATTTTCCAATGGAGCCTGCAGGGACTGATGCAGCCGTCAAGGTGATTGAGGTGACATTATTTTTGGTACTGTTTTGACCTTTTGACTCCTGCTATTTATTATGCCTTGCCTAAACAAAGTCTTGCTGTAGGTATTTCGCCTCTGGGTGCATTGACTTCAAGAGAGCCAACCCGTCTTCCTGGGAGAACCAGGAGTGAAGTAAGTTCTTCGACCGCGGCGGATGCTGCTGAGTTAGATGCTTTGTATCACGACCTGCCCTCTTATTAGCCTGAACCAGCCAGAGGAGATGAAATTGAGGGAACGGCAGTCATGGAACCAACCTCACTTCCAGCTATATCAATGAGTAAGATGCCATTGGTTTCGCCAGTACCGCCTATCTTGTCAGGCGCGGAGCTGAAGGTGATTACTAGTCCTACTTCTCCAACACTGGTGGTTGAGCCAGCTCTCCCGGAAATAGTCACTAGTCCTACCTCGATCGTAGCTAGTGTACTGGTTTCAATGAGGACTCCTCTAAGATCACCGACAACCTCTCATGTTGCTGCAGCCAGTGCTTCTACTATTCCTTTCACATTAGTGTCAATAAAGCCGGTGGAAACTCTGTCTTCAGGGGATGCTTGTTTGCCAGGAGTGATTGAGGCCGAGAATGAATTTGTGGCTGAGTTAGTCGATAGCTTTTATAAGAGCTTGAAGCTATCCATTGCTTTGATCTTGAAGGGCTTGACTACCTCATTCTCTGTTTTAAAGGTGGTCCTCTCCCGGAGCATTGACAGTATTCGAGACTTTGGAGGGGATGACCAGGCCGTTGCATTGGAGCTACTAGTGGACCGACTTGAGAGGGATGTGGACGAATGGCGCCGTCTTAGCCATTCAGATCTAGAGTCTTTAGTTAACGAGCAGCTTGCGCATCTTGTTCTTGAGATGCAGGAAGCTCATCTCGCTGCTCAAGAAGCTGCTAAGGCTATTTCTTCTGATTTGAAATCCTTGGAGACAAGGAAAGTAGAACTCGGGGACGCCATAGACGCTTCTAGCAGTGTTCTTCTTGCCGCTGAGGACAAAATTAAAAAGGCCAAGGAAATGATCAGTAAGGCTAATCTTCTTTTGTCCAAGGCTAAACCAGTGCGTCTTGAAGAGACTTCTTGGCTTGAACAGCTTAAGGCCCAGAATGACGAAGTCTTGCGGCAAGAGCTAGCTCAGAGGGCAACCTTGGTTGAAGTTGAAGCTTGCTTAGCCCAGACGACGATCTTTAATGAGGCTGAGTTGAGGTCGCAGGCACTTATCAGGGCTGCTGAAGAGAGGAAGACAAGGCTGGCCACTCTTGAAGGACGAATCAAGTCTTATGAAGCACCATTGTAACTTATAATCTGTGCATTCATGTAACCCCCTTTTAGAACCAATAAAGAATGATTTTATTTTGACTCCCCTGTTGCATTTTCAACTTATTTCATCTTCTGAATTCTCGCTTTCAAGTTGTACCGCAGCCCTTTGAGAAAATAGTCCTTACTGGACTAAAAGATGAGACCTGGCTATCTGCCGGTTCAGAGGTCACAATGACGTAACCGATTGAGAAGCCACCAGGCTCAAAATTTTGTCGTATAATGACAAAGAAATAGTCCCTGTCGGACTGAAAGATGAGACTTGGCTATCTGTCGGTTCAGAGGTCGCAATGACATAACCGATTGAGAAGCCACCAAGCTCAAAATTTTATCGTATGATGACAAAGAAATAGTCCTTGCCGGACTGAAAGATGAGACTTGGCTATCTGCCAGTTCAGTGGTCGCAATGACATAACCGATTGAGAAGCCACCAAGCTCGAAAATTTGTTATATGATGACAAAGAAATAGTCCTTGTCGGACTGAAAGATGAGACTTGGCTATCTGTCGGTTCAGAGGTCGCAATGACATAACCGATTGAGAAGCCACCAAGCTCGAAATTTTGTCGTATGATGACAAAGAAATAGTCCTTGTCAGACTGAAAGATGAGACTTGGCTATCTGCCGGTTCAGAGGTCGCAATGACATAACCGATTGAGAAGCTACCAAGCTCAAAATTTGGATGGAATTTGGAAGGAATTGTCAGAGGTATATTGTTAATGTGACAATCCGAAAGGTCCACCAAAGACTGAGTGGGACTCAGAAACTTGCTGGGGGCTAGGAAATGAATTCCATAGAAGATCATATGTCAGAGGTGTAATGTTAACGTGACAAAAAGAACTTCGTAGGGATTCGGAAAACAATTTGTTGGAGAAAAATGAGAAGATCACTGTCATAAGTTTAATGTTAAACATAGCATGGAAGGGGTGCCAGAGGTATACTGTTAAACATAGCATGGAAGGGGTCTCATTCTTGCAGAGAGAAATGTGGAAATCACTGTCATAGGTTTAATGTTAACTTAACAGCGAAATGGATGCCAGAGGTATACTGTTAAACATAGCATGGAAGGGGTCTCGTTCTCGCAGAGAGAAACGAGGAAATCACTGTCATAGGTTTAATGTTAACTTAACAGCGAAATGGATGCCAGAGGTATACTGTTAAATATAGAATGAAAGGGGTCTTGTTCTCGCAGAGAGAAACGAGAAAATCACTGTCATAGGTTTAATGTTAACTTAACAGCGAAATGGATGCCAGAGGTATACTGTTAAATATAGCATGAAAGGGGTCTCGTTCTCGCAGAGAGAAACGAGAAAATTACTGTCATAGGTTTAATGTTAACTTAACAGCGAAATGGATAAAAAGATCTTTATTGTAGTCTTACCATTCCATGGGTGAGAATTGGTAAGTGATTTTGGAGAGGGAATCAAATGGGAACAAGTCCCTTAAGATTTTTAGCAAATCCTTAGCTGTCAACAGGTTTGATATGCCTTTACCAACTACCGTTTGAGTCGGGCTAGCCATGCTATTCCCCTCAGCATGATGAGTTATCGAGGACTTATGTTGGGCTTAAAGGCCAACATTTTCCTCTATCCTTAACCGTTAAAGGTGTTGGATCATGTGGTTAGTGCATGTAACCTTGATTCTCCTTTGAGACAACCAGTGTATGACCAGGTTCCTACCAGTTTATGGTTGTATGATCTCGTTTGGAGGAAGAGAGAGGGCTCTTTCTGCGTATCTTGAATTTGAAGGTCTTGATCAGAGGTGTAATGTTAACTTGATCATGAGAAGGATCCTTAATCAAGGATAATACTTCTTTAAGAACTTGCCATTGATCGGCATTATGAGTAAATCACCATCTGAAGTCATAAGGTGATATACTCCGTTTGAATAGACTGTTTCTATTACAAACGGTCCTTCCCATTTAGGCTGAAATTTGTCTTTGGTTTTGTGCGTCATGATCATTGGTCGTCTGACGGCTAAAACTAAATCTCCTTTCTAGAAGACTCTTTGTTTGACCTTCTTGTTGAAGGCTTTTGAGATTCGAGCTTGATACAACTCGATGTGCTGCTGAGCTTGTAATCGCTTCTCATCTAGGGCTTCTACCTCTTGAAGACGCAACCGATCATTGTCTTCTGATGTGATCTTAGTGGTCAGAGCAACTCGTAATGACGGCATCCGAATTTCCAATGGTATGACTGCTTCACACCCGTACACCAGGGAAAAAGGCGTATTACCTGTCGGGGTCCGACCCGTGGTTCGGTAGGCCCAAAGACATTCACCAAGCTTTTCATCCCAATCTCGCTTATTCGAGGCGACGAACTTCTTGAGTAACTTGATAATTGTTTTGTTGAATGCCTCTGCCAAACCATTAGCGGCGGGATTATAAGCAGTTGAAGCCAGATTCTGAATTCGGTATTTATCACAGAATTGATAGAATACCTGGCTTATGAATTAGGGACCGTTATCATGGATGATCCGCCTAGGGACACCAAATCAATGGATGACATGGTGTTTGATGAAATTAACCACGTTGGAAGTTTTACTTCGACCAGTGGTATAGCTTCTGCCCATTTTGAAAAGTAATCGGTTATTGCCAGAATAAACCAGTGTCCTTTTGTCGAAGAGGGCTGATTGGCCTACGACATCGATTCCCCATGTTTCAAATGGCCATGAAGCAACAGTTGGGTGGAGCAACTCTAGAGGCTGGTGTATGAAGTCCGCATGAATTTGGCATGTTTTACACCTTCGTGTATATTGGATGGCATCGGCTATCATGGTTGGCCAATAATATCCAAACCTATGCAATCTGTCTTTAAGTTTTGGACCTGGCTGATGAGCTCTGCATATGCCGTTGTGTTCTTCTTTAAGCACTTCCTGTGCCTTTGAAATAGAAAGGCAACAGAGGAGGACACCGTCATATGAATGACGGTAAAGTGTCTTCAGAGTTGGATCGTAGTAAAAACGGAGAGACCTTCGTCTGATAGATGCCGCTTCTTTAGGATTGTCTGGCAGCAGACCATGTAGAGCATAGTCGATGAAAGGAAATCGCCAATCTCTCAGCTCCAGATCCGTCGAGATATTATAGACCTCTCTGATTTTTAACATATGTTTAGAGCAGACAAGGTGTCGAGTCGCCACTGTAAGGTGATACTCGGTGTCGACTGGCAGGGCTAGTGTTGTTGCTAATGCAGCAAGAGCATCTGCCTTAGTATTCTGAGATCGAGATACGTGCCCGATGTAAAAACCATCAAACAGATTAGCCAATTCGATGACTGTGTGATAATAAGGCACCAAATCCTCATGACGGACCTCATATTCGCCTTTAACCTAGTTGATGATCAGTTCTGAATCGCCGTAAGCTTCAAGGTAGCGTACCCCCATTCCGTGGGCGAGCTGAAGACCGATGAGTAGAGCATTATATTCCGCTACATTGTTGGAGCATGATTCCGTCAGAAAAAATGCTCTAGGAAGGACATGATTCTGTGGAGAGATAAACACAACCCCCACGCCGGCAATGATCCTGCCTTTAGGGCCCATTCGTGATGCTCCATCGAAGAACATCTACCAAACTTCATCCTCTGAGGTTACATTGGAGTCGAAGACTTCATCTGGAATATCTTCATGAAGTTTTGAGTGCTCCAGAACTGGATGAGCAGCCAAGAACACTGCAAGGGCCTGGCCTTTAACCGACTTTTGAGGGATAAAGATCATGTCGTTGAGACAAAAGAAGCGCCCATTTAACTAATCTTGAATTTAATGATTCTGGCTTCGTCATAAGAAGACGCAAAGGATTCACTCTGGAGATGGAATGGCAAAGACAAGAGCTAAGCACTCCTTCTCAATAGGATTATAGCGAGAATTTGCTCCTATCAGAGTCCTGCTCAAATAATAAATGGCATGTTCGTGACCATTGTCGTCTTTTTGAGTAAACAGGGCACCAAGAGAATGGTCCATAGCTTTTACATAAAGCAAGAATGGTTTCTCTGATGTGGGTGCTACTAAGACTGGAGGTTTTGTGAGATATGTCTTGATATCCTCATAAGCTTCCTGACAAGCTTGATCCCATACAAAGGAAGCGCCCTTTTTCATGAGTCGGGTGAACGGTTGACAGTGGCCTGAGAGATTTGTAATGAATCTTCTAATATAAGCCAGTCTACTTTGCAAGCCTCTAAGCTCTTTGAGATTTCTCGGTGGATGCATGTCCTGAATGGCTTTGACTTTATCCGGGTCAAGATGAATTCCTTTTGATGTAATAATAAACCCAAGGAACTTGTCACTCAAAACTCCCAAGAAGGATTTTGTTAGATTCATCTTCAGTTGATGAGCCCGCATTATGTCGAACATCGTTCTCAAGTCACGAAGATGGTCATTCTTATTGCGGCTTTTGACAGCAATGTCGTCGACATAGCATTCTACCATTTTTCAGAGATGATTGCGGAAGATTGTACTCATTGCCCGCTGATAGGTTGCTCCGGCGTTCTTTAGCCCGAAGGGCATCACAGTGTAACAGTATACCCCCAATGGCGTTCAAAACGAAGTATGCTTCTCGTCGTCGGGATACATCTTAATCTGGTTGTACCCTGAAAAGCCGTCCATGAAAGACATTCTTTCAAATCCACAGGTATTGTCAATCATGACATCGGTGATGGGCAGTGAGAATTCGTCTTTAGGACAAGCTGTATTGAGATCACGGTAGTCGATGCAGATCTAAATTTTTCCGTTCTTTTTGAGGATGGGTACGATATTAGCAACCCAATCTGGATGTTGTTCCTCCCGTATGAAGCCACATGCAATGAGCTTATGAACTTCGACTTGAATAGCCTCCATAATGTTCGGGCGAAACCGACGTTGTTGCTGCTTGACTGGCTTGGCGTCAGGCTTAATATTTAGACGATGCATGGCTACTTGTGGATCAAGTCCGGGCATGTCTTCGTAGTTCCATGCGAAGATGTCTATATACTCCTTTACGAGTATTATTAATTTTTTTTTCATAAGTGATAAGCTTTGACTTATAAAGATGGGTTTAGGAAGATCTTGACTACCCAAGTTGACCTGAACCACCTTGTCTTCAGTAGGTAGTTCGCGCAGTTTGAATCGCTTTTCCCATTGAAGATCTAATTGCCGAGCCCATGGTTCCTCATTAGTAGCTTCTGCTGGCTCCAATTGACTTCTTGAAGTTATATTAACGGTGAGATTCTCGAACATGATTCCCACACTGACATCTGAGTCCCACTCGGAGGAAGAGGCAGAATGTGATGGAATCGGTTCGCCATCTTTGAATTGAACCGTTGCTGGAGGTGTGGGTGTAACGTATCCCAACCCACTGCGTGTGTTATTATAGTAATCTGCAGGTTTCCCTCTCGGCACAAAGTTGCGCAGCAAACTACGGCTTCCTTTTTCGAAATTCAGGCCGTCTCCATGCTTTAGGTTGTACCCCATTTTCTTCATCATATGGCGTGCTGATCGCGCGTAATGAAAAAATTGTGGGGTGTCTGAGTCTGAACTTGAATCTATGGCTGTGGACCCTCATAGTTGGGCTCTATCGAAAATTATCGGTGACTGACCTTCTTTGGATGGAGGGATCACTAAAACGGCCCCTTCTACAGATTCCATGGGTATACTGGACGCGCTTGGTTTATGTAAAGGGATGTGCAGAGAGCTATCCGTAATGGATTCAAACAACCCAACACTCACAGGATAATCAAAGGAAATATTATCATTAATTACCCATTCGCCCTCATCTTCAGAAGGAGTGTTACATTAGGGATTATTAAGACATGCTATAATCGGTTCACTAATCAAAATGGCTGGCATGTCTGCTTCAAATTCTAAATCCACCTCATTGCCACTATCATCATCGTCGGGCAATGATTCTTTCGATGTTTCACCGGTCTCTTGATACAGGAGAGCGTCAATGAAGTAATTTTTTACCCCTTTAAATGGTTGCTTCTCAGCGAAGAAAGTTCGTACTGTCGCGTCATCTTCAACATATTTGAAGCACTGGTGCAGAGTGGCAGGAACGATCTAGTTGGCGTGGATCCACGGTCGTCCTAGTAGCAAGTTGTATGACGTGTCAGCGTTAATGACATAGCACGTCACTTAAGACTTCAGGCTCCCGATTCGACAACGAAGTCGAATTTTCCCGAGTGGATGACTACTCCCGGCATTAAAATCGTATATTGTAGTAGTGGTTGCGGACAACCTATATAGTGGCATACCGAGAAAGTAGAGGAGCCTTTTGGGGATGATGCTGAGTGCAGACCCCGGATCTACCTGTACCCTTTCAATGCATGTTGAACCGATGTATCCGGTGTAGTACAGAGGTCGATCGTGCTTGTTATCTTTGAGAAGCATATCTTCCGCTGTGAAGGTAATAGCAGGTACTTTGATTGTACATGATGGCATTCAGGGCAAGAATACTGAGCGTCGTCTTTAGGGATTTCTGGCATATACGTCAGGAATGATTCTGAATCAGCCAGCGCATCTCTGAGTGCTTCTCTTGTCTCTTTTGAGAGACGAAGGAGCTCGTGTATGGTAATACGAGCTGGGATATTAGCCAACTGGGCCAATATGTCAAAATGAAAGGGCGTGTTTAGCCCTGGGCCTGAAGGCTCCTTTAGGACATGGTCGAACCGGACTTGCTTAGGCTTCTCCTTTCCCTTGGTTGGAACCAAAGCAGATGCTGGTACTTGTACTGACGTCGTTTGTTGTTGTGTCTCGTCAGTAGCTTTCTCATACTGTTTTAAGTATGACTTTCCGGATCGAGTACCTGTTGGCTAAGGTACGTCAGCTTGCGTCGCACAAGAGTGCTTTTCTCCTTCAGAATCGCTGAGAGAAGCTGATGTAAGATTGTCATCGTCTGGCAGGATGGAGATGACATTGCAAGATCTGCCCTTCAACTTGGACTTCTTTGAATCCCATTGTTCGTCTTGGACAAGGTCTGGGTGTATCCACATAGTTTCCCCTGTCTCCAGTGTCAAGGAAACAAGACCCTTATTATCTTGAGTTTTAACTGCAGAATGTGTGACTTCCAGCCGCGGCGCAGGGACTAGATAAGTCCCGTCAGAAACTGTGACCTTTGGGATTTTGCCGAACTCGAGGGTCACCATATTTTTAGTGACTTTCTTTTATTCTGACTTTAGTGTCAGGACTCCGGCGTCGATCAAAGCTTGAATTCTGTCCTTGAGGACAAAGCACTTGTCGGTAGGATGGTGAATCATCCTGTGAAAGAGACAGTATTTGGGATCATTCGTGCGTCCTATTTCATTGGGACGTCGAGCATCCGACAGCTTCAATTTATTCCCTTTGTGGAGTAAATGGAATATTGTGGCCACCTGATCGTCTTTGAAGAAGTATTGTTTCGGAGGAAACTTGGACTCCTGATTATTGAAGCCGCCCTTCTTGGCCTTCGACTGCACATCCCCTGACAATTCAACGGACATAGACTCCTTCCCTTTGGCTTGAGAAGACTGTGCCATGTCGCTACGTCCTTTATTATTCATACCCCATTTGCCTTTAGGGGTGGATGGTTCGAACTTTTTAGCCGACTTTTTGGCTATCTCGGCTTGCTCGACCAGTTCTTTCCAGGTATGGGCTTTGACAGCCCCCATGCGAACCTCTACTTGGTCTAAGAAGTTATGCCTGCACGTCTATAAGAGCATGGGTAATGGCATCCCTGCTGGGCACATCAGAAACAAGTTTCTGAACCTCTCAATGTAGTCACGGACAGATTCGTCCTTCTTCTGTATGGTGGAGAGGAGCTTGTCCATGGTTACCTCGGTATCGTTCTCATAGAAACAAAAAGGAATCGGGTTTCCAGATCGATCCAGGAATTGACGGAACCCGGAGGTAGACTTCAGAACCAGTCAAATGCTACCCCCTTTAAGGTGCCAATGAACAACCTAGCCATGATAGCATCATTGTCTATAACATTACCGATCTGAGACCAGAAATAGTAGATGTGCTGGTTTGGCGAGCTCTTGCCATAGTACGTATGTAATGTTGGTGGTTTGAACTTTGGTGGGTATGACACTGAATCCCACTCCAGCGGGTAAGAACGGACTGCCCCTACTTTCTTTAATTCATCCCTCTGAATTAGGGATGCGATTTGAGCTTGGATGCCTTTAAGGACTTCAGCGTCCAAAGAAGAACCCTCCTTCGACTTCTCCATCCTTGGCTGTTCATTACTAAGATGTTCTTCCTCATCATGGTTACTTCCGGTATCATTATTATTCTAGTCATTGAGGAGTTGAGCGAGCATCTGTTGAATGTTGTCCAAAGCTTCTTGTTGGGTCTTAGAAGTTTGCTCCTGAGCTTTTAGACGTCGACGAAGATCATCATTACCGTTTTCAGCCATATTTACTGATACTCTGTCTGTTCGCACTGAGCTGACTGTCGCCGAAGAGGCATACCCACTATCTTCATCCTCTTCATCAGACCATTGGACTGATCCTCTCCTTGGCTCTGGTGAGGCTACTGCAGTTGAGGAAGATGGCTGTTCATAACTGTAGGGTATTGCAACCCTAGATCTGGTGTTGCGGAAGACACCTTCTTCATGTACCAAGACTTCGCCCAAGCCTGGGCTATAATCCAGATCTGGGGAGCCGCAGGGAGTGTCGTGGGACGCTCGTCTACCCTTGTGTAGCTCTTGTCCTCTTCCGGTCATGTTAACAGATGCAGAGAGTAAATCTCGCGATATGCTCCTTTTACGATGTTTCACTAGAACTTGCACCGACAGTCGATCAAAAACTGATCATCGGCCTGAAGGAGTGGCGGGGATTGGTCCTAGCCGGCAATGGACCGAGTGGACTGTCACCAACCGACATCCCACTTGTTGATAACAGGAGGAAGAAGTTTGGAAAGGTTCTGACTTCCGTTTACTTGTCAAGAATTCCCGCAAGTCAGACCCAGCTGGGCCTAAACGATTGAGCGCAGAGGCTCTGTTGGATTGCGCATAGGACGATGTCCTGCTCCTTTTATCACCGCAGAGGGGATTAGCACTGAATAGTGTTTTAGCTCTACCTTCGCGGCTAAGAACCTTGGGAATGTCCTTGGGTGTTGAAGCTGCATAAGCACCGCTGTCAACACTTAGGGACAATCCCTTAGCTCCGCTACAAAGCGCGAGCTTAGCGCTTGATGGACTGGGGAGTGAAGCACGTTGTGGAGATTTATCCACTATGTTGCTACGAACATGATTAGCCTTAGATAGTGCTTTGGCTCTAAATTCGTGACTAAAAGCTTTGGAAACGCATTTGGGCGCTGAAGCTGCATAAGCACCGCTATCAGCACTTAGGGACAATCCCTTAGCTTTGCTTGAAGAATTGGGGAGCGAAGCACGCTGTGGTGCTTTGGTTCCAGCTTCGCGGCTATGAACATTATGCGTACCCTGAGGTACAGTAGCTTCGCTCATGAGAACGAGGCTGGCGCGAGGCGTTACTGCTCTTGAATTGGCGAAGGTATGGTTGCCGTTGTGACTTCGCGGCAGCAGCCTCGTTGGAGCAGGCAGGCATCTTGCCTTTTTCTTCGCAAGAGAGACGCACTTGTGGCGTAGCTATGCCTGAGGCTTTATACAGAGCCTTCTGCTTTGGTCTCCACATCTGCTTTGACAAAGGAGACCTAGGTTCGCAGGGAACCTGACTAGCCACACGCGAGGCTGAGGGGTGTCGGCAGAATTCTGCTTCTGGTTTCTGTTCTGAGGCCTTGGCCATGGAGACCTTTCTATGCTTTCGTGCATGGAGCATTAGACCACCCCCAGAATTTTCCTTAGTCGAAGTGAACGACCAGGTTCTCAAAAGTGATAGGCTTGCACTGCGGGCCTGCTTCCTTGTTGCGCCAGAGGACCACAGTAGGCTCGCAAAGAGCCTCATCTGTCTCCAGGGAGACTTGCTTTGAAGACTTAGCCAGAGGGGCTCTGGTCGCACCGGCTTTCTTGAATTCAGAGATAGACCCGAAGGTCTGTTCATCACATTGCGACACTTGATTCTCGACAGTGGAGAAATCCATCCCCAGCGGAGTCGCCATCTTGTTTTCCATTGATTTTGCAAAAGGGGAAAACTTATAAAAAAGGGTCGATGAGCTAAATTACAAGTATTCTAAAAAGATTACAAGTAGATCTCCTCTGAGATTCTGGAGAAGTGTGCCGATAGGAGTCTGGTCAGCGCGCGACCACTTTGTCCCTTTGACGATGCGATCGATAAGATTCCCTTCTCGCCTGGTTCGGGAAATCGAAGAACAGAAGGTTGGTAGAACCCTCTTGTTACTTCTCAAACTGCCTTCACTTGGGAATTCCTTCTCGCCTGGTTCCGGAAATTCCTTGAGAGGAAGGAAGGTATTAGGGTATCAGTACCCTGATTAGAGAAGTAGTTCTTTGAATTCTCTGAATTCTTGGAAGCTAGAGAGTAGATCTCTGTTTAGCCGCCTCTCTCTGTCTTGCGTGCTCTCTGCCTTTGCGCGTGTTGTCTCTCCCTTGTACCCGTGGTGGGCTATTTATAAGGAGAGCAGGGGTATAATTGTCTCCTGAAAATCTGGAAACAGATTGAGTCAAATCTGTTCCAATCTGGAAAGTAGCCTTGCTGCGAGGCTAGAATCAGCTTCTGCGAAGCTAGGAAAGCAGGTAGGTCAGTCTCCTGATCTGTTTTGATTCTTTTCATATAATTAAAAGATCTCCCCTGATCCTCTTACTCGTTTTAGGAGAGTCAAGAGATTATGGCAAACAACTGCCAAATTTGATCTCAGATTTGATCTCGATTAGATTTGATCTTGATCCTGAATTGATTTAATCTCATCTGAAGATTTAATTGGTCAAAAGTTGACCATAATAGACCCGCAGTGGAGCAACCGTGTCGAGCTCACAGCGGAGCTGGAAAGAGCATCTGGCGAAATTAGAAGAAAACTCTTCAGCGGAGCTGGATAATCATCTGTGGCGAAACTACCGACCATCTGCGCGGTTGCGTGTGGCTTCGAGCGAAGCTAACTCTCTGCGGAGTTAACTTGAGCACTTCAGGCGAAGCTGTAAGTTAGCTTCCTAATGGAGCTTTGAATGACTCCAAGGCGAAGTTGGGCGATCTTAACCTCTCAGGCGAGGCTATCTCTTTGGGCTCACGTGATGCTAAGTGTTGAGCTAACCTAGCATCTTAGACCTGCTGAGGTCTGTTCAATGACAATCTGGGCTCACTGTCTGCTTCACTGGATCAGTAGAGTCCAAGTTGCTGATTTGTCTCTCGGAGATGGGTACAGAACTGGTCGTCAGCTTGTCTGTCACTTGTCTTTTGTAAATGTCAACAAGTTTAGACATTGTTCAGGCCAGTCAAGAATCTTGTCTTTTTTAAAGTGTCAACAGTTTGTAAAATCAATGAAAAGCTCGTATGTGCTAATGTTCCCTCGATACTTCCGTTATAGCATTGGCTCAACGGGTCGAATCCACAGGGACGGGAGGTGATAGTAGCATTAACAGTCTCTATTCACGTCGGTTCTTAATAAGTCTTCTTTGTTAAAGAATGAATAAAGGAAAAGAAAAGAAAAGAAATGCAGAAGTGATGGAGGAGGAGAGCGATGAAAGTGATGTGAAAATAAGAGAAAAGTGGTTTGGAAAACAAATAAAAAAGAAGATGAAGCATGTGGTAAAGAAAATGAAAACAAAGATGAACAAAGACAATGGTAAAAAAAATGATTTTTAAAATAAGATAAAAGAAAAACTCATGGCTACTAACTACTAGTTCCTCCACTAACCATACTAACCTCTTAGTGATAGTTGCCTCACATGGATCCTTGGCCATCACTAATCCTTGGCTTCAAGAGACGATACAGAGTATGACCCATAAGATTGTACTTCTACATTCAAACGACACATCCATACCACTAACAAGTTGCGAGCTACTTGTTAAATCATCAATACCAGTTAGAGATGAGCATGAAATAAAGAAGACATTGCAAGTTAGAAAGTTAGTGGGTTAGATGTTAGAAATGTTAGAATGTTAGAATCCATCATCATGAGCCATCAATGGCTCTTGCAAGAATAAGGCCTTGTGAGGCTATTAGATTCATGTGGATTATCAAGTAAGTGATTAGAAGGTTAGTGGTTAGTAGTTAGATTGCCATGATAAGAAGAAATTAGTTAAGCATTATGTAGAAGATGGAGAAAATTACATTGGAGAAGAAAGGAGGCACCTTTACATAGATTGTCACCATCTATTGCATCAATCCCTCTCTATCTCTCTCTGAATCACTCAGCCCTACTACATAAACTAAAAATAAAATAAAAATACAAAGAAAAGAAAGGAAGAACACCTACAGTACCCTACACTAAAACATAAAAACCCTAGCCTAAAATCCAAAACTGCTCACGTTTAGAGCCTCTACAGGGGTTTTTATAGGCATAGAATGCTTCTAGAAGACGAGGCGGGGCCACGCGTCGAAGATTGACACGTGGCCCCACCACATTACCGCGGATCCGCGGCTATTGCCGAGGATCCACGGCAATACCAGGGACCTAGGTCCCTGGTTTTGGTGCGGAGATGCGCGGCGCTTCGGGGACCTTCTTGGTATATTTGGTTTCGGGTATATTCGTCCGAATCTTCATTTAACATGCGCAAAAGTCTAGATTTAATGTATCTTCTAAAAGTTCCCTTACTTGGCCTCTAAGTAATGCGGATTTAATTACCCGAAAATGGGTTTAATTAAGCTCTTATTACTTCTTTGCCCTTAAACTCTTGATTTACCTGCAAGAGAGACAAAAATACGGTTTAGACTGACATTTAATTCATAAATCAGTAGGAAAATGTGATATAATAGTGCAGAATTATAGACTAATCACACCCCCATACTTATCTTTTGCTCTTTCCGAGCAAAACAAGAAAAGAAAAATTATACGACAAATGTTATTACACCACTTTCGCAGGTGACGCGATTGCACTGAGCGTGCGCAATAAGCCGTTAAACTTCTAGGTTACCCCTAGAGGAGGAGTTTTGTCTCCTGAGGGTTTTCAGCGGATTGCACCCACAAAATTCATAAAGAAAGAAGACAAATGTTAGTATTTTGAAAACACATTTTGAAGGAGAGACAAGTTTACAAAATATTTTTGCAAAAATATAAGTGATCTAAGGTCATAAGTCCACCAAAAATTATTCTCCCTTAAACTTAATCTCTATGCAAGATCTTGTCTTCAATTAAGGTAAGAATTCAAAATTGGATTGAATATTTTATCTTTCATAAAACCTAGATAATATGCACTTTGTGATAGTGAAGATTTCTGGGATTTCAACTCTAACAGTCAAGCCATTTATTATATATATATTTTTATTTTTCTTCTTTTTCTTCCCTTAGTTTTCTTAGGCTTTCTAATTTACCCGAGTAGTGAGCCTTTAACCGATGACTCACAGATCAGACGATTTTAGGGCACCGGATGAGAAAACATCCCTCTGGTTTAAGGACTCGAGTAAACAAGGCCACAAAACTAAGGGGATTATTTGCTTCTTATGATCACCGTTAGGCGTGAATAATCATGCTTCTTGAGGCATAGTTATCCAACTTAATAAGTGATTTTTTCCGTATATAATTAATATATATATATATATATTTCTTTTTATTTATTTTTGTTTTATGACATTTTAGGTCTTTGTTTTCATCTCAAAAATTGTGTTAGTGTGAAGTGCATACTATCTAAGGCAAAAAATTCAAGATAAAATTATCTCTTCAATTTATCTTACTTAGCCTATAATTTTAAACTAGATCCATTATTCGACTAGGTTTAAGATGTCATAATTAGGCTTTCTTAATTTCTAAGATCATCTTAATTTTCTAAAAATAAATCAAAACTTTGTCTCTTATTTCAAAAAGTTTTAAAATAAAGAAAAATCCTATACAAAAGGAAAATTTTTAAAAGAATCCTAAAAGAAGTGTAAAAGAAAGAAAATCTAAAAACTCTACGTTAGTAAGCCCTCCCCCACATTTATCTCATGCATTGTCCTCAATGCATCGTGAATATATATATATATATATATATATATATATATATATATATATATATATATATATATATATATATATATATATATATATATATATATATATATATATATATATATATATATGCATGAAACAAATAGAGAGGGAAGGAAAAAAATCACCTCAAGGTGGTGGTTTCGGTGGTGGTCGATTGGTCCACGAAATGCTGCCCAATCCAATGTGCGTAGAATCTGGAGGAACCCACCAGAGATCTCTATAATACACGCACTAAAATGAAGTATATATTTATGATTTTTATTAAAAATTTTACCCTATCTAATTTTCAATTTTCAAAATAATTCCAGAGTCAAATTCATCAAGACCCTTGTCCTAGAATGGAATGATTGATTTGGACTCAGAAAGTATAGGAACTAATACTGACTCAGGAAAAAGACTTAAGTCAAGTAAAGGTTTAGGAATCGAGATTGGTTCAGGAAGTGGGTCCAAATCAAGAAGTTGAAACTCAAGTCCACATTCATTTCCTCATGATGGAATGTGACTTCCTAAGGTTGGTGATTTCAGTTCCGGAATGACAGGTATGGGAATCAAAACTGACTCTAAATGTTGCTCAAGTTGGGTAACAAAACAAGAGTCAATATTGATTTAGGAATTTGAATTGGATCACAAATTTGAGAATCGAAGTCACATTCCTCATTGAGTTCATAAAAATGAGAACTTGCCAATTTATCAATGGGACTTTCAAAAGTATGAAATTGGTCAAGTTCAATATGATGATCATAAAAGATTGATGATTCAATTTCACAATAGACTGGCACTGGATCCAATACTAACTCAGAAAAAGGCCTGAATTCAGATAAAAATACCTCAGTCAATATTGAATCAGGAAGTGAAATTGAATTCTCAAGTGGAAGTTCAGGATCATATTCATGCTCAAGTTCAATTTCAGGAAAAAGATAACTTGCCAAAATGTCAATGGGATTTGAAGTTTAGACAAGTTCAGATGGGTGTGCTGAAATTGAGTCTTGGTGTTCAAAATGACAAGAGTCCTGGGTCAGATTAATAGAGTTAAGGATAGCTGAATTGGTTAAAAGTTGATAAGATAGATTTTCCTCATTCTTTTAAATGCTAACCAATTGGCTCAATTGTGTTTCCATCCTATTGATAGACTGGGCAGAAGATTTTTAAAATTGTAGTGCGGACTCTTATAAGATTTCTATATCTTCAAGTGGTTATTCTAGAAAAGGAGTGTAGGAATCTTGGTTTCCAAAACAATAAGAGTCATGGGTCAAATTGATAGAGTTAGAGATATTTGGATTGGTCAAAGGTGGAGAAGAGAGTATTTCTTCATTCTTATAAATATTGACCAATTTACTTAATTGTGTTTCCAACCTATCAATAGACTAAGAAGAAGATTTTTGAAATTATAACGCAGACTCCTGCAAGATTTCTATACTCTTTTCTAGACTTGATTTTTCTTCAAGTGAATGGTCCAGAAAGGGAGTATAAGAATCTTAGTTTTGGAAAGATAGTAAAGATTGTGAGTCCAACATGTTTTGAGATTGAAGCTTGGACTCACACAAGAGTTCCTTACTTGTTTCCAAGGCAGATGGTTGTTCATTATGAGGAGGTGGAACTGAGTAAGACTCTTGAAAATATTATGGAATTGGAGAGGCCAACATTTTCTGAAGTTGTCGCTCGGCCTCTTGTAGGTTGGCTTCTATACTCTTTTCTAACTCAGATTTTCTTCAATGGGAGGTCCAGAAAAAAGAGTATAGGAAGTGAAATCGGGGAATGAATATTGTGTAAATTGTGGACAAGGTGGACACGGTGGACAAGGAGGTTAAAAATCTAACTCGAGGGAGGTGAATCCCCATTGACTCTGTAAAGAGTTGAAATTATTTTGAAAATTAGAGTTATAAGATTGTGGGTATGGGTTGTATTGATTCGGATAAGTCCAACCCGGTGTATTTGGTTAGTTTATATTGCGAATAATCGAGTTGGAATTATCCGAAACAAATGGGATCGGTGTGAAATATGGATTCATGTTCCGATTGAAAGAATTGTTATTGTTGAATTCCATTTCACAAACAATCACAAACAAAAAAGAAAGAACAAACAAAAAAAAAAATCAAAACTAAGCCTATATTAAGGTTGACCTAGACCTAGACGACTCCTAACTGGTCGATTACCCGGGGAGGTTGTTGCTTGAATCCGACCACAAGCTAATCGGTCAGGTAGGGGCAAAATATGGTGGGAGGTATCCGTGCATAAGAAACGGGCCTTAATTACGCCAAACCATGGTATCTTCGAGGCGTAACCTCTTAATCTCCAACCTTAGACACCGATTTCACAAGAGTAAGATTCAAAACAAGTTCCACCCTCAGCCAATCTCTTAATGAGTTCGAGATGCCCCTAGGGGCCAATGTCTATTAATTTTTATTTAGGGCTTGGGTTGTGTGAGTGGGGAGGTGGTTTTTGAGCTAAGGAAGGGTGATAAAATCCTACCTTATCTTGTATGGGTTTTGTCCTTAATTTCAATTTGTGCAGTTTACAATATAGACAAGAATATAACATAAAGCGAGTAAATCACCCATGTGTTTGTCCTATACTATATGCAATGCCATATGTATACCTCAATCCAGATCACAACAACAGAACAAAATACAATATATTGGAATTGAATTGACACGTGCCTAAATGCAAATGTCTAAACCGTTTTAAAAGCATCCAAATACCATATTTTAGTTCTTTAGTTTATTACGGTGTGTAGGCAATCAAAATAGGAAAGTAATAGTATAGATCTACTAGCTATTACAATTAAAACATCCCAGCACAACAAGATATACAATGTTTACAAAATAGCCGCGTTGGCGCGGCAAATGTCGCATTTGCGCGGCTTTTCTTTAGAAGCTGGGTCCCTACTTTCTAGAGAATGGAGATGCAAAGTTAATGTTTGTTCTGCAATATTAAGCTCCTGTAAAGATTATCCTGCATACCAAAATAGAGAAGAAAATGTTAACAAAAACGTTAAATCTAAACCATTCCCGTTCCCCGGCAACGGTGCCAAAAATTTGATCGAAGCGGAACTAGCACTCAAAAACGTGTTGTTTATGAATCAATGAAAAGCTCGTATGTGCTAATGTTCCCTCGATACTTCCGTTATAGCATTGACTCGACGGGTCGAATCCACAGGGACGGGAGGTGATAGAAGCATTAACAGTCTCTATTCACGTCGGTTCTTAACAAGTCTTCTTTGTTAAAGAATGAATAAAGGAAAAGAAAAGAAAAGAAATGCAGAAGTGATGGAGGAGGAGAGCGATGAAAATGATGTAAAAATAAGAGAAAAGTGGTTTAGAAAATAAATAGAAAAGAAGATGAAGCTTGTGGTAAAGAGAATGAAAACAAAGATGAACAAAGATGACGGTAAAAACAAATGATTTTTAAAACAAGATAAAAGAAAACTCATAGGTACTAACTACTAGTTGCTCCACTAACCATACTAACCTCTTAGTGATAGTTTCCTCACATGAATCCTTGGCCATCACTAATCCTTGGCTTCAAGAGACGATACAGAGCATGGCCCATAAGATTGTTCTTCTACATTCAAACAACACATCCATACCACTAACAAGTTACAAGCTACTTATTAAATCATCAAAACCGGTTAGAGGTGAGCATGAAATAAAGAAGACATTGCAAGTTAGCATGTTAGTGGGTTAGATGTTAGAAATGTTAGAATGTTAGAATCCATAATCATGAGCCATCAATGGCTCTTGCAAGAGCAAGGCCTTGAGAGGCTATTAAATTCATGTGGATTATAAAGTAAGTGGTTAGATGATTAGTGGTTAGTAGTTAGATTGTCATGAGAAGAAGAAATTAGCTAAGCATCATGTAGAAGATGGAGAAGAATACATTGGAGAAGAAAGGAGGCACCTTTATTGTCACCATCTATTACATCAATCCCTCTCTATCTCTCTCTGAATCTCTTAGCCCTACTACATGAACTAAAAACAAAATAAAAATACAAAAGAAAAGAAAGGAAGAACACCTACACTATCCTACACTAAAACATAGAGACCCTAACCTAAAATCCAAAACTGCTCGCGTTTAGGGCCTCTACAGGGGTTTTTATAGGCATAAAATGCTTCTAGAAGACGAGACGGGGCCACGCGTCGAAGATTGATGCGTGGCCCCACCACATTGCCGCGGATCCGCGGCAACACTAGGGACCTAGGTTCCTGGTTTTGGTGCAGAGATGCGCGGCGCTTTGGGGACCTTCTTGGTATATTCAGTTTCGGGTATATTCGTCCGAATCTTCATTTAACATGCGCAAAAGTCTAGATTCAATGTATGTTCTAGAAGTTCCCTTACTTGGCCTCAAGTAATACGAATTTAATTACCCGAAAATGGGTTTAATTAAGCTCTTATTACTTCTTTACCCTTAAACTCTTGATTTACCTGCAAGAGAGACCAAAACACGGTTTAGACCGACTTTTTATTCATAAATCAGTAGGAAAATGTGATATAATAGTGCAGAATTATAGACTAATCAGTGCTACAAGACAACAAGTTGTATATCAACTTGAAAAAATTCAACTTCATCATTAGCAGCTTGATATTCTTTGGGTTTGTAGTTAGCTCTCAAGGAATCTATGTTGATGAAGACAAGATAAAGCAATACAGGAGTGGCCTATACCTAAGAGTGCCACAGAGGTGAAGAGTTTTCATGGTTTATCTACTTTCTACCAGCGTTTCATCTGGATTTTAATAGTTTGGTGGCACTTATCACCGGTTGCATGAAAAGGAAGGGTCCTTTTCTTTGGACTGAGGTGGCGACGAAGCTTTTGCACTAATCAAAGAGAAGCTTACTAATGCTCTCATATTGACTTTTTCTGATTTTGAAAAGGTGTTCAAACTAGAGTACGGTACTTGTGGAGTTGGCATTGGAGCGGTTCTCTCACAAGAGAAGAGGCTTATTGCTTTTCTAAGTAAAAAGTTGAATGAAGTAAGGTAAAAGTGATCAACTTATGAGCAAGAATTATCTTCGGTGTAGCGTTTTTTGAAGACTTTGGAGAGCTATCTTATAGCTTATGACTTCATGCTCTATTTGGACTATCAATCACTCCAACATTTCTAAAAGCAAAAGCACATCAATAAGATGCATGCAAAATAGGCATCTTATTCTGAACAATTCAACATTGTGATACGATACAAATCTGGTGTTAATAATAAAATTCTCGACGCATTAAGTAGGAGAGTATCATTATTAGTTTCTTTGCAAAGTGAGATCATTGGCTTTGATTTCTTGAAGGAGTTATATGAGAAAAATGAAAATCTTGAAGAGATTTGGTATAAGTATTCGACGAAGCAACCCGCGCAAGACTATCATATTATGAAGGGTTTTCTTTTTAAAAGAAATTGGTTTTATGTTGCAAGAACATCTTTAAGAGAGAAGATCATTCGAGATTTGCATGAAGGGGGCTTGGAGGATACTTTGAAAGAGACAAGACTACGACTAGTCTTGAATAGAGATATTATTGGCCTCAATTGAGAAAGGACATTGTTACAACTGTGAGGAGTTATCTGGTTTGCCATGTTGCTAAAGGACAAGCTCAAAATACGGGTTTGTATACACCCTTACCCGTCCCCAAAGATAGTTGGAAAGACTTGAGCATGGAATCGTGTTGGGACTTCCTCGCACACGAAAAGGAGTGGATTCCATCCTCATTGTGGTTGATTGATCTTTCAAGATAACATACTTTATTCCTTACTGGAAGACTTCTGACGCACTGCACGTGGCCAAGTTATTCTTCTAAGAGGTTATTCGATTGCATGGCGTGCCGAATTTCATTATTTCGGATTGAGATAGTAAATTCTTAACTACTTTTTGGACTACTCTATAGAGGAGATTTGACACATTACTAAAGTATTGTAGCACGACACATTCTAAAACTGATGGACAAACGAAACTTGTCAATCACACCTTAGGCAACTTGTTGAGAAGCGTATGTGGACACAAGTTAAGAGCATGGGATTAAGTTTTGCCTCAAGTGGAGTTTGCTTACAACAACATAATCCACAATTCAACAGATATGTCGCCTTTTGCTATTATCTATAGGAAGATACCCTATCATCTCTTAGACTTAGCCAAGCTACCTATTGATGAGAAGTTTAATAGTGTAGCTAGCGCCATTGTTGAACAAGTTCTTGATGTTCAAGAGTCGGTTCGATTGAAACTAGAGAAATCTAATGCAAAGTACAAGACAACAACTGACAAGAAGAGGCGAGAGAAAGTCTTCGAAGAAGGAGACATGGTGATGATGTATTTGAGAAGAGAGAGAATTCCTGTTGGATCCTATAACAAGTTGAAAGCAAAGAAGTATGAGCCATTCAAGATCGTGTAGAAGATCGTGATAACGCCTATGTCGTAGATCTTCCAAGTGATATGGCAATGTCTAAGACATTTAATACGGCAGATCTCTACGAATATCACCCTACCGATTAACTCTATCATGATTATAAGTCGAGGACGACTTCTATTAAAGAGGGAAGGACAGATGTAGGAGACCAACCAAAGCAAGCAGCAGGAGATCAAGGTTCAACAATAAGCCCGACACAGTTCTCGGTCGACTGCCCGGTTGATCGAGAAAGGAAGTTGAAGCTGCCAGTCGACTGCTCGGTCGACCGGCCCAAAAAATAGAGAAGTGACCATTGTTATCAGTTGATTGTCGGTCTACCAACTTAAAAAAATAGAGAACTGAGTCTCTTAGCCGATCGACTGGCAATGCACACTTTTGACTAACGATCTACCGCCCAGTCGACCGCCAGTCGCGTATCAACAGTTTCAGAGTCGGTTTAGGATTTAGTTTTTAGATTCGATTTGAACTCTAAATTGTTTTGTTTTTCTTTTCTTCTCTTTAAAAATCATAGATAGTACTCTAGTTTTGAGCCTATTTAAAGCCATTGTATCTTTGTAAGTTTATTAATGGAATTTTGATTTAATAAACTTTGAGTTTTTTCCTTTTATTTGCTCTTGGATTTGAGTGGCTGTTCTTTTGCTCGTGAATTCGAGTATTATTCCCTACCTGAAGGCGTTCTTCAGAGTTCGTGGGTGTTAGAACGAGATCTAACTAGCGTAGTTCACTTCCTTATCTGCGTCACGGAGGAGTTTGATTTGATTCGAGTCAGACTTGGCCGAGATTCTTGTAAATTTAAGGCAGACCCTATCCCAATTTTGGCCCCAAAGTTCATGATTGGGTCGGTATGGGCATAAGGTGAATTGTCTGATGCAATACTTAATGAATTTTATATAAGAACTAGATATTGTATCATGCTTAGTGTCATTTGTGTATATTGTGTTTATGTATGTGATGCTAAATAAGGAATATAATCGTAGATAAGCTTACAAATTCACATTAAAGCTCATTTCCATGCAAACTCAGAGAGATCACAAGCAATTCTCACTTGTATTTTCTTCAGAGACTTTCAACATTGGCATTGGCGATTCGTTTTCGTTCTCTGCCTCTTCTTCTTGTTGGCCGAGAATTTTTATCAGCGCCGATGAGAAACGACGTCTCGCTTCAGTCACTCGGGGGTCTTACTTCCGGAGCTCGAGTTTCTCGATTTCATGGAGCTTCTCCGTTTGGGCCTTATTTGGCGGCTGGAAAACAAAAAAAATGAAAAGTGTGTGGGCCCTATAATTTAGTTTTCGGGCATTTTTTGAATTTTTAGTTTAGAACTTTGACATAATACTATAGAGTTAAAAAGCTGAGATTTAAGGTGGAGCTACTTTTCCTTCTAATCTTTTACTGCAAACAAGCATAGTGAATGTGAGGGAAAATTCTTAGGGTTCATATGTGAGCTAAAAAAAAAAAATTAGATTTTCGCCCACTTTGAGAGCAAACAAATAACCCTTTGACGTAAAAATATCTAGTGCCGGCACTAATAAGATGCATTAAAAACAAGCTGGATTACAAGTTACCTTCACAGTCTCAATCTATATAATAAGATTTTTTTTTTCTAAAAATGTAAAATAAAATGTACCAGATGATTTTTTTTTTAAATTAAAAGTAATAATATGTGCAACTGAATTTTAAAGGTTAGAATACGTGCAAATTGATTATTTTGAGGAAAGGTCGAAAAAGTAAAAAAGAATGATTAAACTGTGTGTATGACACTGTGATCTATCATTTAAAGTCAAATATATATATATATATATATATATATATATATATATATATATATATATATATATATATAGAGAGAGAGAGAGAGAGAGAGAGAGAGAGAGAGAGAGAGAGAGAGAGAGAAATGTAAATCAGCTGACACAGGAGGTAAATTCGTGCTATGTCGCACTCAAAAATCATATTTCCCGAATGAATTTTCAAGATCCGACCGTACATTATCATCTTCATATTCTAAGATATACACATATAAAAAATCAAGTGATTTGAAGTTCGTTTACTCATTGATCTAAATGTTCTATTTTGTTCTATTATTAAAAAACCGTTAAAGTTTGAACCCAAAAAAAATGTAGTAAACAAACTTCAAATCACTTGATTTTTTATATGTGTATATCTTAGAATATGAAGATGATAATGTACGGTCGGATCTTGAAAATTCATTCGGGAAATATGATTTTTGAGTGCGACATAGGACGAATTTACCTCCTGTGTCAGCTGATTTACATTTCTCTCATAGAGAAATGTAAATCAGCTGACACAGGAGGCAACTCCTCCTATGTCGCACTCAAAAATCATATTTCCCGAATGAATTTTCAAGATCCGACCGTACATTATCATCTTCATATTCTATGATATATGCATATAAAAAATCAAGTGATTTGAAGTTCGTTTACTCATTGATCTAAATGTTCTATTTTGTTCTATTGTTAAAAAACCGTTAATGTTTGAACCCAAAAAAAATGTAGTAAACAAACTTCAAATCACTTGATTTTTTATATGCATATATCATAGAATATGAAGATGATAATGTGTGATCGGATCTTGAAAATTCATTCGGGAAATATGATTTTTGAGTGCGACATAGGAGGAGTTGCCTCCTGTGTCAGCTGATTTACATTTCTCTCATATAATTCATAAAGAAAAGATTAAAAAAACATAAGAATAGTCCTAGTTTTGATGGTAATATTATTTAACGGATAGACTTCCCACTCAAATACTAACGTCCG
Source organism: Agave tequilana (assembly GCA_038442645.1). NCBI lineage: Eukaryota > Viridiplantae > Streptophyta > Magnoliopsida > Asparagales > Asparagaceae > Agave > Agave tequilana. The sequence continues at coordinate 48,562 of JAVJIF010003695.1, forward strand.
ACATTCGAATGTAAGATCTACTCCATTGAAGTTGATCTATATTATTTTAAGTATTTATAATTATTTCAAGTATTTATAAATAAAAAAAATTAAGTATTTTGAATACTTTTTACCCATGCATCAACTAGAGAAAAAACAGACAACCTAAATAGTGAGTTGTTAGTTTAACGGTGTAGAATATTTGATGCCTAACAAAAATTGATTTGTTGGTGTTTTTAAATGTTTAGATCATAATCAAATGGCTGGATTGAGAATTTGTATGTCTACATACATAGATTCAACCAACTCGCTACTTTTGACCGTCCATTTTGCGTCGCTTGATAGATGGACAAAAGTATTCTGATTTTTGATTTATAGATACTTGAAATAATTTACTTCAACTTCAACGAAGTGAATTTTTTATTCGAATGTTGGAGGGTTGTATTTGAGTTGGAAGAATTCGAGTTCGAACCTTTTGGAAGGACGCAAGTTTATCTCTTATTTAAAAACCAAAACATTGAAATCCTAAAATTAGAATCCCAAATCCTAAACCCGAAAACTAGGGGTGAGCATCGGTCGGTTCGGTTCGGTTCTTGCTAATTTTTGCAAAATCGAACCGAACCGAACCGATTAGACTTAATAACCGAACCGAACCGAATCGACTCAGTTCGGTTCGGTTTTTCAGTTTTTTCGGTTAGGCCAATATATTGCCATCATTTCTTCCATTTTTTAATCACCATTTTATTATCATCCTTTAATATTCTAATCTCAAATATTTATTGCCCAAATTAGAATTAAAAAAAAACACCTTAACCTTAATGTGAATTGAAATTTGCACATTCTAAAACTTTTACACTGCATTTGAGCTCTTATATCAAAACTCATATAATTATTACTAACTTTTAATGATAATAATGAAAAAAAGAACTATATTAATATAAATATTATTCTCAATTGTGATGGTGTACTTAACATAGCTTTCACAAGTCAACATAAAAAAGATGGTATTACTAAAAGTAATGAGATAACCTTCCACCAGTTTTTATTATGATTCACTAAATTGAATTTGAGTAGGGGTGATATATATAGGGTGAGAAATTTGGTTCAGTTCGGTCGGGTTTGGGTTTTGGAACACAAAACCGAAACCCGACCAAATTAGAACGGTGCGGTTCGATTCGGATTCGGGTTTCAGTTTTTGGTTTGTTATTTCGGTTATAACCAAACTCTGCTCACCCCTACCAAACAACCTTCTTTTTCCCATTATTATTCCTCCTCAAATTTAAAATACAACCCACGTTCGACTAACCTATACAATTATCATTATCAATATCCAAGAAAATCACAATATAAATTAGATACATTAGATTTAGATATGATCATCATGAATCTAAGATTTTTGGATTTAAATTTGAGTCAAAATTTTAGGGCAGAAGTTTACAAGTCCTGCCTTCTGAGCCTCAGCCTTGACCTCTCTCGTTGAGACTGATCGAAGAACTGGAGGTTGAAACAAAGTGCAGGGCGCTGTGATTTGAAGAGGCAAGATCGATCGATCGAATCACAGAAAACGACAAGAAAGAGGGCGGCGGCATAGATCGAACAGGTTGTGGGTGTGAAGAAGACAGCGCCATTGCTGTCCTCGGAGCTGTATCCGCCAAGGATTCCTAATGAAGTGAAATTTGAATGTAGTTCCCTATTGGGTGAAATCTGTTCGGGCCCTGATCGGGTCGGGTTCGGGTTGATACGTAATGGGTTTTGGTAATGCCCGCCACCTGTTTGTTTTATTTCCTCTTCAAGTTTTGTTTCCTTTATTTATTTATTCATTTCATTTTTAATCTCAAACTGATCTTTTGTCACAGCTTTTTGAAGGAAGGATTTGAGGCTTCATATTGGTAAGTCACATTTTCAACTTATTTATTTGTTTGTGCCTTTGTTATTGAATTGGGCAATGGGTGTTTTGTGATGTAGATGCAAATTAGGGAACAGAGAGTATAGAAAGTTGATAGAGGTTTTTGCCAGTCACGGCCAGAACTTATGATTAACACGCGGAAATTTTGGTTTGTGGGATTAAAATTATTTGACTTGCTGGTAGATTTGATTTTGAGACATAATGAGTGATAAATTAGCTGTTAGTTATCATTAATGATTCTAGGCATTGGATTTTTCAGATGGGTTTCCCATAAAAACTTGTTGGTTGGCATTTTGCAAATAATTTGAGTCTGTTTCGGGTTATTCGAAGATATTATCCTTATTTGCTAATGTTGTATTGCTGTTGGAACCAAAATTTAGAACTTATTTCCTGCCATTAGTTTCATCATCAATAGGATTATGCATTTCAGATTTCTGATGATATTAGGTGAGCTCACTGTGCAGGGATGCGAGGTTCATCTTATTTCTCAAACCACCGCTTTGGTGCATGCGGAATGCATCAGGCTTTTTACTGGTTTCAAGTTGGATGAAAATATTAGCTGTTCTCCTTTCTTATTTTCTTCATTCTAGAAGAGATTTGATTTTAAAGTGATTCATGAATTGGGTCCCCATTCACAGTGATCATGTTTTGCATAGAAACACTTCACCGTGGCTCTTGTCCCAGCCGAGTGCGTAGTTTACACCTGTTTACTTCCCTTGCAAAAGAAAGGCAACGTCGCTTGATCATTGAGTAAGGATGGATGGAGATGCTGTCACACATGTTTGCTTCTCTTGCAAAAGAAAAGCATAAAGAGTATTTGCGAGAAGCATACGGCATCATATGTGTGGGTCATGGAGATCCAACATATACAGGAACATGTGATATTGCTGATTCCAGTCTCATATAGTGTTATATGAATATTATTGAGTTATTTTGCATATGCAATGCAATATATGGGCAAGATATACATGAGGAGGAGCATTGATTCATGTAACAACCATGGGAAGAAATTTGATCTTTGCTGGGACTTTTGCATTTCAAGAACTCCATAGAAATTTTCGATCAGACACGACGTTGCATTAAGCCGGTGATAATTGATCTTATAGAAAAATGCCCTAATTTATCACACCGCCATAGCCTTCTATCTAGACAGGTGTGTGACCTTGATCATTAGGGTTCAAGAGGTTATAACTTTCTGACTAGTATTCTGCATTCCCTCTGAAAAATTTCTGATGGGTTCTGCTCTCTCCTTTGCCTTATCATTTCTTCTTCTCAAAGTTGTGGGTATGATCTATACATGGAAACTGCTGCATACCCTATGATGTGTTTTGACTAGGAGCTGTAATGGGCTTGGAGCACCAGAAATCTTTCTAATTTTGAATGCATCAGTGAGTTGTGGACTCTGAGGCTTGGGTCACAGACCCATCAATCATCAGGGGTGTGGGTCAAACACTAGGCGGACGAGGTGGTCGCCTAGGGCCTCAAAATATATTGGGCCCCTAAAAATAATAGTCTTAATAGGAATTTAACTAAAACAAGAAAAACGAAGCACATTCAATTTAAAGAGGAAGCATGCAGCATGCAGGAGTCTCTCCCTCTTTCTCAAACTAGTTAATTATAATAAGAGAATTGACCCATCATTGTTGGCTTCAAAACTTCATATCTTTATCTCTGCAGCTCAGAGGATTCATCGAGCAACCAACACAGATTTTGTGACCAGCTCTAGTGACATTATTCTTTACTTAGTCCTTTTTGTTTCTTATTTCAGTAATAGTTATTTTAGTATAATTATATAAAGTTATTGCATTGGGGGTTTATTTTATTTTATAAGTATTTAAATCTTGAACATATTTACTAGAAAATATGATTCGAATATGAAAAATGAAAAAAAAGGGAGGAGAGTAGAAGAATTTAAATAGTCTCTAAAATGAGTTCTTGATAAATTTGTTACAAGTGATAAAAATAAAATAATGCAACAACTTCACAACAAGAATATTTGATAATAAAACAAACAATCTTTTTAATGGAACTAGAAATGAATGAAGTAATAGAAAATGAGAACAATGCACATGTATGATGGACATAAATATTAGATTCTAATCTTATAGATATTTTTGACCCCGAACAATGGAATAAAATTGTTTCAAAATTATGAGATTTATTAGTGAAAAGATGTCCAACTAGGGATAATATATAAACTTAACTAAATATGAAAACAATAGGAATTTTTCTAATGCACATCACATCTGAAAATTATCAAATGGGGAGAAACATGATAGGAATTGGTTAGTATACTAAAAAAATTGAATAAAATATATTGTTTTTGTTGTAAATTATTTAATTCTAATTATAACACTGGTTAATTAGCTAATGAAGGAAGTTCGAAAAAAAACTAACCTCTAAATTTAAAATCATGAAATAACTAATGTACATATTACTATTATGGATGTTTGAACTGATTTAGAATTAAGATTGTTAAAAAATAAGACAATTGTTAAAAACCTTCAAGAACAAATTAACCAAAAAAAAGACCGTTGGCAAAACGTGATAATAAGAATTATTGTGTTACAAAGACTCTTACTAAAAATAATCTAGCATTTTGTGGAAAGAATGAAAAAAAATCTACCAATAAAATAATGGAAACTTTTTGAGCTTAACTGAAATGATTGCAAACTTTGGACTAATAATGTAAGAATATATTAAATGTATTCAACCTGGTGAAATTTAAAAAATACACCTAAAAGGGGGTGAATAGGTGTAGTGCTAATCTATGTGACAAATAATGCGAAATTAAAACTTTTACACTAACACACAATGTAAAATAAAGAGTGAGTCTGAATTCCCGTGAAGGGCTATGAAATTTCTCCTCATGATTCCTCTAAAGTATGAGTTGAGGTGCTTCAATAGCTCTCTTGGTTGAATACTAGTATGAGCACACAAACAATATCTAGCATGTATGGATATGAGTAATAATATATGTTTCGAGGTTCGAGTCATTGCTCTTCGTTCTCGCCTTCACACAGAAGGATTTTCACTATGTCCACCAAGGACCTTCCACAAAGGGGCCTCCATTGAGGAATTACAACAATACAAATAAGGAGTACACAACTCCAACTCTCTCACACCTCTACACAAGAGGGTAGGCACAAAGCCAAGCACAAAGTAAAGAAAGAAATACAACTTGGTGATCACTTAGACCACAAACAAGACTTGGTGATCTCAAAAGAGCACAAACAAAATCTCTCACAATACAAGATCCTAGATGATAGATTTGCAATGAAAAGCTCAAGTATGTGAGTGAACAAAGTTTTTGAAAAAGAAACACAAAGGAAAACACTTGAAAAAACTCTTGAAAGATATAGAGATGAAAACTAGAAACTAAATTTCCCAAAACTTATTTTTCTTTAATTTTCCAAAACTTTGAAACCAAATAAAGATAAAGAATTTTAGCACCAAAAACTTGTTTAAAAATTCTTCAGAAAGTAAGCAAAATGGCTCTTGAAAACATGTTAAAAATCTTGAGAAAAACTGGCCAAAAAAACCATATATAGGCAAAACAAAAACTAGCTGCTAGAGGCAGAATCTAGGCCAAACTGGCCTGTCGGTCGACCGCCCGGTCGACCAGCCAACGGTCAAATTTCTGACTGTTAGGGTTGTCGGTCGACTGTAATACCCCGTTCCCGGAATACGTACTTAGTTGCGTATTCAGTTTTTCGATCGTATTTTTCGATTTACTTTCCGTATTTGACCAATTTCAATTTCAAATATCATTTTCTAATATATTAGATTTTATGTGAATTTCTGGAATTTTCTAGAATTAAAATGAATTTCTTCAAAACCGGTGTCGACCAGTGCCGCTGATCGATTCCCAAATTTTTATCTTGCAAACTGCTTAGAATTTCTAGAAGATTCTTTAGACATTTCTTCTTAGAATTATATTCCTTACTTAAATCCTTTTTCTGAAGATTTTACGAATTTATGGATTTTCCGCCGGAGTCGGTAGAAGACTGATTCCAGTATTTTTATTTCTCAAACAGTTAGGAATTTCTAGAAAGTCCTTTAGGCTTTATTTCTTAGAATCCTATTTTCTATCTAAATACTTTTTCTGAGAATTTTATGATTTTATGAAAATTCTTTCGGAGTCGGTAGGTAACTGATTCCGGGATTTTTAGATTTAAAACTATAAAGTATTTCTTAAAAAGGATTTCATTTTAAGTCTTCTTATATTATTGTTGATTTTTGGTGAAAATTGCGAGTCGTTCCGAGATACTTGAATCTCGGACGATTTCGGTATTTTCCGAAATATTTTCCCGCATGCTCGACTTTAACTCGGGAATCTGTGTTTCTGATATTTTCATTTTTGGAGACCAAGAAAATATCTTCATTTATCCAATTCTTTTCCATTTTCCTTTTCTCTATTTTCCTTTCCTTCCTTGCTAAGTTAAAGGATTTTCCATTTTCCACAATTCTACAAAATCCCAATTTTCCAACAAATATCTCAAACTCCACACCCTTCCCCATTAATGCAACCCTCTCTCTCTTCCCCATGGCCGGCCAAGTGGCCAAGGAGAGACACCCATCCCATCCCCTATTTTGCAACTAAACCCCTCCCTTCTACATAATTACATCTCCTTTACAAAAATCAAAACCTATATAAATCCTTTCCTTTGCAATTCTTTTCTTTTTCTTCACTTCAACAAAATCCTCACCTTCACAAAATCCTTCTCCATCTCCATCTCAAACCCTAATTCCAAAGAACACCTCAAGGCCTTCATCTTCTTCTCAAGCTACCACAACCCTTGGATTTGGATCGCATCTCACTTCGTCGGAAGCATCGCCAAAGACCTAGTTGGTGATAGCCGTCGACAATCGATTATTCGGAACTCGTAGAACCTTCACATAACCATTCGAAGTGAGTATCTTTACTCACCAAGACTAGGCAACTTCCTTGTATATTTGTGTTGTCAATTTCATGTACATATGTCCTATAAAAATCATGTTTTTAGCCCATCAAACAATCACCATAAAATCTGTTCTGCATCCTGTTTTCCCAGGATTAGTCGACTTAACCTAGAACCTAGTCGACTAACCCACTTTAGTTGAAACGTAGCTTTTCTGATTTTCACAGTTTTAGTCGACTAAGCCATTTTACCAGTCGACTAGACCCCCCTAGTCGACTACATTTTGACCCCTAGTCGACTAATTTTCCTTGAACCAAAAACACCAACTCTTGGCCCTAGTCGACTCATCCTAATTTTATAGTCGACTTGGAACCCCTAGTCGACTACACCCTTGACCCTAGTCGACTCCTGAAACCAACTCAACTCTCTGTATCTCAAACTTAGTCGACTTAAGTATCTGTTAGTCGACTTGCAGTTCCCTGTTAGTCGACTACCCATTTTACCTAGTCGACTAACCCTTCTATTAGTCGACTACTATTCTAACCTAGTCGACTAACTTATGGCTGTCTGGTATTGTGATTTCCTTCTTGACTATGTATCTTACCCTTGATACATGTGTAGTGTATTATTCCTGTTCATGCTTCATAACTAGTATTTCATGGCTTGTTCATTAACACTATCGACCGCTTGTCAATTCTTTAGACTTGTTAGTTTTATGTTTCCTTTTAACACATGTATATCACCTGATTTGCTAGACCCTTTAGTTAGGCCATGACTTACCCTGACTATTATCAATTCTTTGATATGTTTGGTTACTTGTTAGATATACATCACCACTTATCATGCTATCTCTTGACACCAAGCATGATACACCGATTCTTATAATTATCACGATAAAGGGAATGTAGTACCTGACTACTGTTATGTACCGATCACTGTTATGTGTTACTGTTATGATATTGCTCATTCCCTTAATCTGATAATTATGTTAATAAATCATGAAGAGGACAACTTGTATGGGGTATGGGAGGAAGTGATGGATGCCGGAATGATACCTTGCTTATAGTGATGGATATGATATATATTTGGCGGACGACTATAGTGGGACTTAGGGCCCACATGAGTACATATAGGGGGACTTTGGGCCTCCAAACCGGTCCCAGGTGGTGGGAACCGTTGGACCAACAAACTGGTCCCCGGTGTATGTGAACCACTATAAGAAGCTCTGTCAGTTCTCCATCTGCTTCCGTTAACAACCCTCGACTCGCTTATATATGGATGTATGTGTGTTGGGGTGCACACCTGGACACATGCCGAGATATATGAGTCAGACGAGTAATAATAACAATAGATGTCAGTTATGTTTCCTGTTATAGTTTCTGTTATGTGTACTTGTGATGATTCCTGTTATATTTTACTGTTATGACTCCCGTTACACTTGTTATGGACCCCTGATCATTATTGTTCTGTATTCCTGTTACTATCATGCGAATTGCAACTCTGATTATATACGCTTGGATATTCGGTGGCATGAGACAAAAGGTATATATATGAGGGTTTCCTTGTTTGGATTATTCCTTCGATGTACTAGTCTCATGGGACCGTGACCTAAGCGTATACAATCACTTTTGCACACAACCAGTTTTACTTGGATTTCCTGTACCATGATGATTATACCATACGTGTCTTCATATACTACACTTGTGTTCTAACCCTTATTCATGTCTCTTAGCCACTTGGCTATAGTTGTTTACTATTATATGTCTTGACCTTTGGATTTGCATATTCAGATTTCGAAGCTTGGATCGTAGTGGAGCCATCCACTGTAGATCGAGCTTCCGCTAGTGAGCAGGCAGGCTAGCTCTTCTTCCTTCGTGCCGGGCTCCTCTTTTGACTCACGAGATCTCCATCCTACTCGTGAGCTTTGTGTATATCTTGTGTATTTCTCTTTTGGACTTGTTATGATAAAAGACACATGTAATGTGTAGATGTTTATCATACTGTGATGACTTTGTATATGTACTTTTTATGTTGGCATATGTATGGATACCACGCTTCGTGTGTCTCTGATTTCTTGTTGTACTTTTATGCTTAGCGTATATGTGTGGGGGCAAATCTGACCCACGTATATACGTTGCAGTGACGTCCCCGTATCCGTGGAATCGGGGCGTTACAGGTTGGTATCAGAGCCTAGGCTCTCAAACCTAAAGTACAACCAGTAGCAAATTTTAGTAATTTGCTAATGCCAACTATAATGTACAAAGTTATCTAGTCCTTCTTGATTTGTCTAGTTATTCTTGATTCCATCCCTCATATTCTAAACTCCTTCCATTTTTCCGAACTCCTTCCAGTTATCTTTAGCCATCCTAGTATGGAGAGGAGATCGGGTCGCAGCAACTCTGGATCAGCATCGAATGGACCCACAGGAGAGAATGTGGATATCCTAAGGGTCATTCAAACTATGATGGAGAACCAGCAGCGGCAGACGGAACTTCTCCGGCAGGAGTTGGCAGCTCCAAAGGAACAGAGGCCGGGGAATGTATCGGACTTCAGAAAACTACAGCCTGCTATATTCACGGGAAGCGAGAAACCATTAGATGCGGAACAATGGTTGACGGACACTACAGATCTACTGAACGCCGCCCGTGTTCCAAAGGAGAACCAAGTTGAGGTTGCCAAGATTCAGTTGAAAGACATAGCCAGAACTTGGTGGCTTGCAGAGGAGGCCAGATTGGAGGGACCTGTCACTTGGGACACGTTCTCCAAGAGTTTTTACAGCAGGTTCTTCCCTGCTACTGCTCAGAAGGATATGGAGGAGCAGTTCATTAGACTCCAGCAGTGGAACAAGTCCGTGGATGAGTATGCCGCGGAATTTCTGAGGCTTAGTCGCTTTGCTCCGTACATGGTAACGGATGAGGAGAAGCGAGCGAGCAGATTCCAGCAGGGCCTACAGATGGATATCCAAGTTTTCTTGATACCCAACAGCTGAAGACTTATTCGGAAGTTCTCACCATAGCTCGAGAAGTGGAGCGTGGGTTAGAGAAGAAGAAAGAGAACTTGATGAGGAACCAGGCCAAGAAGAGGCCTTTGGAGTTGATGGATGAGGAAGATGCAGTTGGGAAAACCCATGGCCCGATGATGAAGAGACCATTCCAATCTCCTCTTCCTCAGATTGTATGCAATTACTGCCACAGACCCGGACATTATAAGAGCGATTGTCGAGTGGCTAAGGGATTGTGTGTAGTGTGTGGATCAGGGAGGCATATGCTAAGGGATTGCCCACACAGGAAGTTTGGACATATGACACCAGCCAGACCAGCTCTTCCAGCACCAGCTCATCCAGCCCCAGCACTTCCAGCTCCGCCTCTGAGGAGGAACCCTGAACCCGTGGATCGAAGAGTTCCATTTCCGCCTCAGCAATATGCTCATCAGCAGAGAGGATTAAGGCCTAGAGCAGACCAAGGTAGGGGCCAAGTTCACCTCATGGCAGTAGAGGCCTCAGGCGATGCAGCAGAGTGGGAGGACCAGTATCCAGAGCAGGAGCCTTAGGATATCATGGTAATCACTACCCTAGATCTTGTATTTGAATTGGTTATCATTCTAAATATGTTTCCCTTATCATTCTATCATTGTTCATCCCGGTTCTTTCTGTATTCATCTTATTCTTGTTTTGATTTTTCGGATCCTTTGATTTCACCCTTGTCCCCTTTGTGTTCAATTTACCCCTTAGCGAAATTGCGAGGACGCAATTTTTGTAAGGTGGGTAGATTGTAATACCCCGTTCCCGGAATACGTACTTAGTTGCGTATTCAGTTTTTCGATCGTATTTTTCGATTTACTTTCCGTATTTGACCAATTTCAATTTCAAATATCATTTTCTAATATATTAGATTTTATGTGAATTTCTGGAATTTTCTAGAATTAAAATGAATTTCTTCAAAACCGGTGTCGACCAGTGCCGCTGATCGATTCCCAAATTTTTATCTTGCAAACTGCTTAGAATTTCTAGAAGATTCTTTAGACATTTCTTCTTAGAATTATATTCCTTACTTAAATCCTTTTTCTGAAGATTTTACGAATTTATGGATTTTCCGCCGGAGTCGGTAGAAGACTGATTCCAGTATTTTTATTTCTCAAACAGTTAGGAATTTCTAGAAAGTCCTTTAGGCTTTATTTCTTAGAATCCTATTTTCTATCTAAATACTTTTTCTGAGAATTTTATGATTTTATGAAAATTCTTTCGGAGTCGGTAGGTAACTGATTCCGGGATTTTTAGATTTAAAACTATAAAGTATTTCTTAAAAAGGATTTCATTTTAAGTCTTCTTATATTATTGTTGATTTTTGGTGAAAATTGCGAGTCGTTCCGAGATACTTGAATCTCGGACGATTTCGGTATTTTCCGAAATATTTTCCCGCATGCTCGACTTTAACTCGGGAATCTGTGTTTCTGATATTTTCATTTTTGGAGACCAAGAAAATATCTTCATTTATCCAATTCTTTTCCATTTTCCTTTTCTCTATTTTCCTTTCCTTCCTTGCTAAGTTAAAGGATTTTCCATTTTCCACAATTCTACAAAATCCCAATTTTCCAACAAATATCTCAAACTCCACACCCTTCCCCATTAATGCAACCCTCTCTCTCTTCCCCATGGCCGGCCAAGTGGCCAAGGAGAGACACCCATCCCATCCCCTATTTTGCAACTAAACCCCTCCCTTCTACATAATTACATCTCCTTTACAAAAATCAAAACCTATATAAATCCTTTCCTTTGCAATTCTTTTCTTTTTCTTCACTTCAACAAAATCCTCACCTTCACAAAATCCTTCTCCATCTCCATCTCAAACCCTAATTCCAAAGAACACCTCAAGGCCTTCATCTTCTTCTCAAGCTACCACAACCCTTGGATTTGGATCGCATCTCACTTCGTCGGAAGCATCGCCAAAGACCTAGTTGGTGATAGCCGTCGACAATCGATTATTCGGAACTCGTAGAACCTTCACATAACCATTCGAAGTGAGTATCTTTACTCACCAAGACTAGGCAACTTCCTTGTATATTTGTGTTGTCAATTTCATGTACATATGTCCTATAAAAATCATGTTTTAGCCCATCAAACAATCACCATAAAATCTGTTCTGCATCCTGTTTTCCCAGGATTAGTCGACTTAACCTAGAACCTAGTCGACTAACCCACTTTAGTTGAAACGTAGCTTTTCTGATTTTCACAGTTTTAGTCGACTAAGCCATTTTACCAGTCGACTAGACCCCCCTAGTCGACTACATTTTGACCCCTAGTCGACTAATTTTCCTTGAACCAAAAACACCAACTCTTGGCCCTAGTCGACTCATCCTAATTTTATAGTCGACTTGGAACCCCTAGTCGACTACACCCTTGACCCTAGTCGACTCCTGAAACCAACTCAACTCTCTGTATCTCAAACTTAGTCGACTTAAGTATCTGTTAGTCGACTTGCAGTTCCCTGTTAGTCGACTACCCATTTTACCTAGTCGACTAACCCTTCTATTAGTCGACTACTATTCTAACCTAGTCGACTAACTTATGGCTGTCTGGTATTGTGATTTCCTTCTTGACTATGTATCTTACCCTTGATACATGTGTAGTGTATTATTCCTGTTCATGCTTCATAACTAGTATTTCATGGCTTGTTCATTAACACTATCGACCGCTTGTCAATTCTTTAGACTTGTTAGTTTTATGTTTCCTTTTAACACATGTATATCACCTGATTTGCTAGACCCTTTAGTTAGGCCATGACTTACCCTGACTATTATCAATTCTTTGATATGTTTGGTTACTTGTTAGATATACATCACCACTTATCATGCTATCTCTTGACACCAAGCATGATACACCGATTCTTATAATTATCACGATAAAGGGAATGTAGTACCTGACTACTGTTATGTACCGATCACTGTTATGTGTTACTGTTATGATATTGCTCATTCCCTTAATCTGATAATTATGTTAATAAATCATGAAGAGGACAACTTGTATGGGGTATGGGAGGAAGTGATGGATGCCGGAATGATACCTTGCTTATAGTGATGGATATGATATATATTTGGCGGACGACTATAGTGGGACTTAGGGCCCACATGAGTACATATAGGGGGACTTTGGGCCTCCAAACCGGTCCCAGGTGGTGGGAACCGTTGGACCAACAAACTGGTCCCCGGTGTATGTGAACCACTATAAGAAGCTCTGTCAGTTCTCCATCTGCTTCCGTTAACAACCCTCGACTCGCTTATATATGGATGTATGTGTGTTGGGGTGCACACCTGGACACATGCCGAGATATATGAGTCAGACGAGTAATAATAACAATAGATGTCAGTTATGTTTCCTGTTATAGTTTCTGTTATGTGTACTTGTGATGATTCCTGTTATATTTTACTGTTATGACTCCCGTTACACTTGTTATGGACCCCTGATCATTATTGTTCTGTATTCCTGTTACTATCATGCGAATTGCAACTCTGATTATATACGCTTGGATATTCGGTGGCATGAGACAAAAGGTATATATATGAGGGTTTCCTTGTTTGGATTATTCCTTCGATGTACTAGTCTCATGGGACCGTGACCTAAGCGTATACAATCACTTTTGCACACAACCAGTTTTACTTGGATTTCCTGTACCATGATGATTATACCATACGTGTCTTCATATACTACACTTGTGTTCTAACCCTTATTCATGTCTCTTAGCCACTTGGCTATAGTTGTTTACTATTATATGTCTTGACCTTTGGATTTGCATATTCAGATTTCGAAGCTTGGATCGTAGTGGAGCCATCCACTGTAGATCGAGCTTCCGCTAGTGAGCAGGCAGGCTAGCTCTTCTTCCTTCGTGCCGGGCTCCTCTTTTGACTCACGAGATCTCCATCCTACTCGTGAGCTTTTGTGTATATCTTGTGTATTTCTCTTTTGGACTTGTTATGATAAAAGACACATGTAATGTGTAGATGTTTATCATACTGTGATGACTTTGTATATGTACTTTTTATGTTGGCATATGTATGGATACCACGCTTCGTGTGTACTCTGATTTCTTGTTGTACTTTTATGCTTAGCGTATATGTGTGGGGGCAAATCTGACCCACGTATATACGTTGCAGTGACGTCCCCGTATCCGTGGAATCGGGGCGTTACATCGACCGTGTTGGCCCAAAGGCCTATCACCCTAGTTTTGATGATGATCAACTCATGAAGTTATGTTTACTAATGATCTTGTGTTTAATTAGTGACAGATTTATGATCAAGATCTTAGTAGGTGTGGAGCTTCAACAAAGGATTTAAAGTCAAGTTTTGGAGCTAGCACCAGTTGATTCACGAGCCTATGCATCAAGACCACATCAAGAGTTGAGCTCGTTGGATCGTGTGTGGACCAAGTCAAGAAGATGAGAAGACTTCAAGGGAAGACTTCAAGATCAAGACTTGTGTCTAGGTTTGTTTTTATAAGATTTTGTTTTAGTTAAAATGTAAAGATAGAATAGTTGGTGGATTGCTCAAGTTCATATCACACACACACTCTTGATTTATATGTGTTTTCATAAAGATTTTTAGTTCTAGAAAAATACCGTTTTGGTTTTTGGTGTTTCAAATATACATGTGTTTTTAACCAAAACCATTTTAAAACTCTCGACCGTTCTGCTGATCTGTTCGACATTCTTTTAGTTTTCTAGTCATAACTTTTAATTCTTATATTCAATTAACATGATTTAAATTGCATTTTAAAGATGACTTTCAGAGCTACATTTAATATTCAATAATCATTTTCTGATTTAAATGTTAAGAATGTCAAATATTGGGTTGAAGTCTGTTCTTGTTCTAAAAACAGTTTACAGTTTCTGATTTAATACCTTTTAGTATTTTATTGATAACTTTCAATTCTGAATTGATATTGATTTGATTTAAGTTGCATTAGAAAGAAGACTTCAATATCTACAACTTCATCCTATATACTTATTCCCAAATTCGAACGTTTTAGACCTCAAAACTGTGCTCCAAGTTAACCCAAGTGCTGACCCAGAACTGGCTTACGGGTCGACCGGGCCGGTCGACCGGAACAAGGGCAGGTCGACCGGGCGGGTCGACCGACGTGCATAGAACCGTGACGTCTGGCAGTTCTGTGTGCGGTCGACCGGGCCGGTCGACCGTAACTGAGAGCAGTGCTCTCTGTTCTTCTGGGTCGACCGGGCCGGTCGACCGGAGGCTCCAACGGTCGGATTTTTGACCGTTGGCGGTCGACCGGGCGGTCGACCGGCAGGCCTGTCAGAACCCCAACGGCTAGTTTTTGACAGCCTATATATTTGGGGGTTTGTGGACTGTTTTGACCAAGATTTGGAGATAGTTTTAGAGCCAGTTTTTCCCACTCTTTTCAGAGGTTTTTCTCCACAAAATTAAGGGCAAATATTTCCAATCAAAAGGAAAGTTTTATCAAGAGTGTTAAAAGAGATTTCTTGAGTTTTCCTCCACCTTTCACATCCTTGTTTTCTCACACCAACACTTGAGCATCCATTGATCTATCTACCCTATAGGGAGTGTTATTGTGAGAGGATTTTAGGTGATCAAGAGTTGTGATCACCAAAGTTCTACTTTGTTCATTTGAGGAGGCGGACGGTTGTGTTCGCATTGTTTAGGGTCCAAGTGTGGACTCGGTTGTTTCGGGTTCGGGTGCGAACTTATTATTTGAGGTGCGGCCTCGGCGAGCCGGTGGGCTTGTGGTGTGTACGGGACTAGAGAGTCCGAGGGCTTGTAGGTGTTGCGGCACCGAGGAGAGATCCAGTGGGATCTTGCATAGTGAAAATCCTTCGTGTGTCGAAGGCGGGGATGTAGAGCAAGTGTGCTCGAACCTCGAAACAAATCCTTTTGTGTTTGCGATTGCTCTCTCTCTCTCTCTCTCTCTCTTTGTCTCTTTTATGTCTTACATACTATTATTGTGCTTTCATTTACATGCTTGATATACATTGTGCTTAAATTGATATACTTGCTTGGGTTTGTTTGCTAACACTTGTATTCAACCAAGAGAGCCAACGCGGCACCTCAACCCATTCAAGGGGAATCTAGAGGAGTTTGTCCAGAGCCCTTCACGGGGAATTCGGCAACACTCTTGTGTTATACATAGTATTTAGTGTAAAAGTTTTAATTTGGTCATAATTAGTTTTAGCTTCCGCATTATTTGCATAATTCGGCATTAAGTGACCATTAGATTAGCCTTCACCTATTCACCCCCCTCTAGGTGAACCTTCAATTGGTATCAGAGCTTGGTGCTCTGATTTGGTCTAACAACCTAAAGTAAAAGATCCTCATTTTAGGCTAATCACAATATTTGTACACACACCATGGACTTCATGTCACCACCCACCTTTGACTTTCTTAACATCCAAATTTGGAAGGTTAAGATGTCATTGTACCTCAAGGCCCTAGGTTATCATGTTTATCTTGCCATCACTAATAATGATTATTGTTTATATGGTAAGAATATTGAGGCTAACTCAAAAGCCCTTCATGCTCTTAAATCAACCCTAAATGATGATTATTTATCTAGGGTTTCTAATGATGAATCGGCTTTTGTAGTTTGGAACACCCTCCTCTCCCTTGGCGAAAATGATCAATACTATGCGGGGAGCGATTCGGACGTTGGAAGCGACATCTCCAATGTGTGCTACATGGTCCAAGGGGATAACCCCCTTGAGGTAACTACCGAATCCGAGGATGAGGATGTAGACATGTCATATGATGAGCTATCTACTTTTTGTCATCTATTGCTTGAAAAGTATGACATGATTAAGAAAGAAAATAAAAATTTGAAAAAGAATATTGCTTGCATGCATAAAGAACATGATTCATTTAGGAATAACATTGCATGCTTAGAAAAAGAAAATAATGTTTTGAAAAATGAAAATGTTTCCCTTATGTCTAAATTGAATGATTTATGTGAAGGAAACACTAATTTGAAAAATGAAATTATTTTGGTGGAAAAACAAAAAGAAGTTATTTTTCAAGAAAATAATATTTTAAAAGGAAAAATTTTGAAAATGAAAAAGAAAAAGAAAAGGTTTCTAAAAAGAAAAAGACTTTTGATCATGCTTTACATGCCACCACTTCTATTGATCAAAATGAAGTAAATGTTTTGAAAAATAGGATTAATTGTTTGAGTTCAACTTTGAACTCGTGTGCATTCAACCATTCTAGATTGGAGTCCATGTTTGCAAAGAAACAAACTCCACCCTCTCATGCGCATCATCATCATGCATATGCTTATGTTGCACATCACGATCACAAACATTCACATAAGCATCCTAAGGTGTACAAGTGTACACATTGTGGCCGCAAAGGCCATTTAGCAAAATTTTGTTTTGATAAGTTGCATGTTTTAAATTTTGCTAATAAAAATGTTTGGGTTCCTCAACACTATGCTAACCCCCGTGGACCCAAGAAAATATGGGTACCAAAACCCCACCATTTGCTTTTGATGTAGGTGAGGGCTCTCACAAAATGTGAGAGGATCGGTGCCTTGGTAGTAGATGCACTTGGACATGATGGACATACTTTTGGGATGCATCACTATCAAGGAGCTTTGGTGGAAAGACCACCATTTTTGGAGCTTTGGAGTTGGTATCAATCTCTAAACTCCTATTTTTTATTTACATGCTTGTTCATATATCATATTCATAGCATGTTCATGTTTTATGATTTATTGTGCTTCATGTGGTATGAACTAGTTTAAATGTAGATTTTATCAAAGCTTGCATGTATACATGTACAAATAGTGAGTTACATTTGATTTATATATGTTTGCACTTCATGCTCATTTGTACCCACTTTATGCACATGTATAGGCTAGTTTTGATGATTCTTTCATTTATACATGTTTTGTCAATTTTCATGTTTTTACTTCATGGATATGTATTTTTTAATTCAAATCTAATAAATATACATGTATACCCGTGAGTCTCTTGCCTTCATGCAAACATCTTTAATAGACTCTTTTAGATTTGGGATATGTATGTGTATTGTTAGGATTGGATTAATCATACATATACCATGAAGTTAGTGTTTTGATGAAAAATGATTTTTCGTGTTTTTTGTTAAAAATGTGACTTATGATCTTTTTAGCTTCAATGTCTATTTTCATGAAAATGCTATTTACATAACCTTTGAACACTCATCTTTCACTTTTCAAGATAATTTTGAGCTTTATGGACTATGAGTGATTGAACGTTTATGTATTTAGTATGATTCATGAAATACATATGTTTTGATTTCATGTTTTTGAAGGATCTTTAACTAGTTTTTCAAAAAAATTATTTTAACTAGTTAATTGTTTTTCATTTGGTAGAGTTTTTTCAAACAAAGCTTATTTTTCAAATCTATTTTTGAAAACCCCTACCGTCTATGGGAGGATGGATGGGCGATTATGCTCAAGTATGCTTAATAGTGAAAATCATTTTAATCTTGAACATGATTGGGAGGTATAGGTTATGAGATATACACTTGATCTTATTGTTATGTCAATTGGTATCATTGGAATCTTTCAATTGGTATCTAAATTGATAATTTTTGTATATACTCATATTTTGTGTTTTATATATGTATGTATCAATGTCAATTGGTATACTCATTTCATACATATATATGATTTTCATGTGCTTAACTTTCAATTGGCTCACATTTTTAAAAGCACAAAGTTTATGATGAAAAATAAAATTTTTTTTTTACTATTGGTATCAAAATGCTTCAACTTCATATTTGTTAAATTTCAATTGGTATCAATATGTTTTATAATAATGACTATTTTCAATTTGGTATCTTAAAAATTTGTTTGCTTTACAAGAGCTCTGATACCTTTCAAAATTTGTTTAAGAAAAATTAAAAAAAAAACATTTGGTTGATATGTTTGATTTGACCCCTTATTGATCTCTTTGTTTATGACAAAAAGTGGGAGAAAAATTTGTTTGATTTGATTTTACTTTGAACCCTTTGTTGATGATTGATAAAAAGGGGGAGAAGTATTTGAGTTTATATGCATGTTTTCATTGCTTAAGGGGGAGAAGTAGTTGTCTTCCGTGTTATTTATGCATATAAGTTTTGTTTTGCAAATAGGAGAAAAAGATTTACTTTGTTTCATCTCCATCATTTGCATACATGTTTATGAGCTTCATTGCATATATTTATTATTTTGTGTTATGCATGAGTTAAGGGGGAGCTTCTTTGAAGCTTTACTTTAATCCATGCATATATAACTTCATGTGTTTTGTCATCATCAAAAAGGGGGAGATTGTTGGCTCAAAGGCCTATCACCCTAGTTTTGATGATGATCAACTCATGAAGTTATGTTTACTAATGATCTTGTGTTTAATTAGTGACAGATTTATGATCAAGATCTTAGTAGGTGTGGAGCTTCAACAAAGGATTTAAAGTCAAGTTTTGGAGCTAGCACCAGTTGATTCACGAGCATATGCATCAAGACCACATCAAGAGTTGAGCTCGTTGGATCGTGTGTGGACCAAGTCAAGAAGATGAGAAGACTTCAAGGGAAGACTTCAAGATCAAGACTTGTGTCTAGGTTTGTTTTTATAAGATTTTGTTTTAGTTAAAATGTAAAGGATAGAATAGTTGGTGGATTGCTCAAGTTTATATCACACACACACTCTTGATTTATATGTGTTTTCATAAAAGATTTTTAGTTCTAGAAAAATACCGTTTTGGTTTTTGGTGTTTCAAATATACATGTGTTTTTAACCAAAACCATTTTAAAACTCTCGACCGTTCTGCTGATCTGCTTGACATTCTTTTAGTTTTCTAGTCATAACTTTTAATTCTTATATTCAATTAACATGATTTAAATTGCATTTTAAAGATGACTTTCAGAGCTACATTTAATATTCAATAATCATTTTCTGATTTAAATGTTAAGAATGTCAAATATTGGGTTGAAGTCTGTTCTTGTTCTAAAACAGTTTACAGTTTCTGATTTGATACCTTTTAGTATTTTATTGATAACTTTCAATTCTGAATTGATATTGATTTGATTTAAGTTGCATTAGAAAGACGACTTCAATATCTACAACTTCATCCTATATACTTATTCCCAAATTCGAACGTTTTAGACCTCAAAACTGTGCTCCAAGTTAACCCAAGTGCTGACCCAGAACTGGCTTACGGGTCGACCGGGCCGGTCGACCGGAACAAGGGCAGGTCGACCGGGCGGGTCGACCGACGTGCACAGAACCGTGCACGTCTGGCAGTTCTGTGTGCGGTCGACCGGGCTGATCGACCGTAACTGAGAGCAGTGCTCTCTGTTCTTCTGGGTCGACCGGGCCGGTCGACCGGAGGCTCCAACGGTCAGATTTTTGACCGTTGGCGGTCGACCGGGCGTCGACGGCAGGCCTGTCAGAACCCCAACGGCTAGTTTTTGACAGCCTATATATTTGGGGGTTTGTGGACTGTTTTGACCAAGATTTGGAGATAGTTTTAGAGCCAGTTTTTCCCACTTTTTTCAGAGGTTTTTCTCCACAAAATTGAGGGCAAATATTTCCAATCAAAAGGAAAGTTTTATCAAAAGTGTTAAAAGAGATTTCTTGAGTTTTCCTCCACCTTTCACATCCTTGTTTTCTCACACCAACACTTGAGCATCCATTGATCTATCTACCCTATAGGGAGTGTTATTGTGAGAGGATTTTAGGTGATCAAGAGTTGTGATCACCAAAGTTCTACTTTGTTCATTTGAGGAGGCGGACGGTTGTGTTCGCATTGTTTAGGGTCCAAGTGTGGACTCGGTTGTTTCGGGTTCGGGTGCGAACTCATTATTTAAGGTGCGGCCTCGGCGAGCCGGTGGGCTTGCGGTGTGTACGGGACTAGAGAGTCCGAGGGCTTGTAGGTGTTGCGGCACCGAGGAGAGATCCAGTGGGATCTTGCATAGTGAAAATCCTTCGTGTGTCGAAGGCGGGGATGTAGAGCAAGTGTGCTCGAACCTCGAAACAAATCCTTTTGTGTTTGCGATTGCTCTCTCTCTCTCTTTGTCTCTTTTATATCTTGCATACTATTATTGTGCTTTCATTTACATGCTTGATATACATTGTGCTTAAATTGATATACTTGCTTGGGTTTGTTTGCTAACACTTGTATTCAACCAAGAGAGCCAACGCGGCACCTCAACCCATTCAAGGGGAATCTAGAGGAGTTTGTCCAGAGCCCTTCACGGAGAATTCGGCAACACTCTTGTGTTATACATAGTGTTTAGTGTAAAAGTTTTAATTTGGTCATAATTAGTTTTAGCTTCCGCATTATAAGTGACCATTAGATTAGCCTTCACCTATTCACCCCCCCTCTAGGTGAACCTTCAGACCGCCCCAAGGCAGAGAGAGTTTTAACTCTCTGTCGAATCAACCGCTCGGTTGACCGACTCCCAACAGAAAGTTGGGTTGCGCCAGTTGGTCGACCGGTCGTCCGGTTGACCGATACTTGCTACGATCGATCGGTCGGTCGACCGAGCCAAGGCTCTGGACATGTGAACGTTTCTATGAATGTTGGTCGATCGCCCGGTTGACCGAGCTATGCTTCGTTTGACTGGTAGGTCGGCCTTAAGCAGCCCAAACACCCAATTACAGGGTTTAAAACCAACTTCAAAAACCTACAAAAATTCATTTAAATCTCAATAAATTTCACAAAAATAAGTTCATGTAAATAAATTGATGTCCAGATATGTGTGATAAAAAATCAACACATATTGCAAACATTTGAACTATTTTTGAGGTATAAAAATTAAAGCTTAAACCAAAAACTGTATTTTTCAAAAACCAAACTTTGAAATGGAAATTCAATTTTTCTTCAAACTTGTATAAATACAAAACAAGTTAATTAAACATAGTTGAAGCACAATATGTATGGATAGAATCCAACACACATAGTAAATGAATGTAGACTTATTTTTGACAATAAATACCAAAGTAAGTTTGATAAAAATAAAACTTAAACACATGAGCTAGATACATCAAAATAAGTTTTTCTAAACATAAGAAGTATGAATGCATATGGATGAAATCCAATATACATAGTAAACTATGTAAACTTGTTTTGATGAAATCTATTCATGAAAACGAAAGAAGTATTCTTGAGAATTCAAAACCAAAACGCACAGAAATAAGTTTTTATAAACATTTGAAGCTCAAATATGTGTGGATAGAATCCAACGCACATTGCAAACTATAAAACTTAATCTATTGAAAACATAAATTCTGTAAACATAAACTTTTGACACTAAAACCAATTAAACTGAAACCAATAAACTTGTGTGTGTATATACATGAGCAACTCAAAACTATTCTATCCTTACATAAGATCTAAATAAAGCATCTAAACAAACTGTAGGCTGTCTAAAAATCACTAAAAGACAAGTCATCAAAAAGCAGAGTCCAAATTCCAGACGCAGGGCTAATCATAGCCATCACAGCAGCATCAAGACGCGAGGGTCGAAACCCGCGTTCACTGCAGCATCAAGACGCGAGGGTCGAAACTCGCGTCTCAGTATCACTGCAGCACCAAGACGTGAGGGTCAAAGCTCGCGTCTCAATATTGCTTCAGCACCAAGGCGCGAGGGCCGAAACCCGCGTCTCAGTTACAACTGCCCTCGTTATTGGGTCAATTACTGACCACATAATGAGGAAATTAACCCCCATTATGGAGCGTTTTTAGGGGGCACGTTCACCCCTGAAACTTTTATAAATAACCCTGTTTGCTAGGGAGAAGGGGTCGGTTGATCAGATAATTCTTAGAGAAGAATTTCGCTTGTGAGCTTCCACCGAAAAGAAAGAGAGTTCAACTCTTCGAACAACTTGCTGCGTACAAGTTAATCTTTGCCTACAATCTCTTTGAGATTCCTGGTTGACAGGAGCTGTGTTATTCCGTCTGCCATCCAAGGAGAGGATTCCCAAGAGGTCCTGACGTTCACCCGGTCAACGGAAAACAAGATTCACTTTCCACCGCCACATCAAGAACCCAACATTAAACAAAGGGGAGATTCAAGTCTAAACATCTTCCCTACCTTGTAAGAGGATTATTGATCCGTTGTAACTTTCTTTACTATCAAATAAAGAATTTACGTCCCGATCTTCAATTTTTCCTCCACCAAACAAGAGATGGCGACTCCGCTGGGGACTACTTTCTCCACTGACGAGCAGGTTGTAGCGCAAGGTGACGTCACCTTTATGAGAAAAACGGTCGAATCACTTGTCGTAGAATTCGACCAGGCGAAGTACGAAGAGTTCCTCTCTTCTGGCTCCAAGAGCCCAAAGGCGCGGGTCTAGCGAAAAGTCTCGTCGAGGACTTGCTCTCAAGTTCGCTCCGAGATTCTCCCAGACGCGACTGGTGAGAAGGACGTCGTGGCTAATCGCATCATGCGTAACGCCCGCGTCAACGTCTCCCAAGAGACCCGCGTGGTTAACGTCCATCCCCTTCCTCAGTGCCAGGTTGCCGGGAGTTTCCTTCAACCCACACGACGTAACCGGAACATTGAGCAGCGACAGAGGCGGCGTGCGCGTCAACTACAAGTTGGAACAACTATTTGTCCTACAGAGGTGGGACGCGAAGTTCAGACCGGCGTCTCTTCCGAACCGTATCAGACACGTGAAGTCCGCGTTTGGCAACCTAGACGTGAGATTCACAAACCTCGCGTTTCTGAAGCACTACTTCCCAAACGCCAACGCGAAGTTCGTGCTCTTATCAAAGACACGAGACACGAGCCTCTGTACGCGGGACCCAGTAGCCCTGCGTTTCTCAAGCATCTTTACTAAGATGCGATAATCGGCAACGCGAGAGCCGCGTCTCTTCTCAGCAGAGACGCCAGGCTCGCGTTATAGAGCCGAAACGCGAGAGCTGCGTTCATGAGCCCCGCGTCTCAGAACCTTGCGTCTCAGCTTTGCGAAGTAAGGAGAACTCTCGCAAGTCGAAAAGCCCTCGACAATCCGAGGCTAATCTCTTCGATCCCCTTTCCGCGGATCTAAGAGATTATTTGACGAGGAAGAGAAGTGCTAGTCGGATCACTCCATCGTGTTGCTACGAACGGCTTATCTCAATGCTCTTTGAGTGCCGTTACAGTTCACGTGCAAGCCAGCAGTCTAAATCTAGACAGCTGACTCTAGCTCCCCGATCAGCTAAAAGAAATCGCTCCTACAGAAGGAGGACTTTCTCTGACACTGACTACCCTGAAATCACTGCAAACATGACAAGCAGGAGTAGGGGAAAGCAACTTGCGGTCAGCTCCGACGAGTCTGACGTGGAACCAGAAGGAGTGTACCAACATACTCGCACTCGGACTGGGGTAATTCCCCCGATCAATTACAGTGCCCTAGCTCGGGTCATTGAAGTAAATGACTCGCATTCCGCTATTGCAGAGTCACAGGCTTCGAACTCTTCCATAGAGAAGGAGGCCTTTATATACATGACAAATACTCCTGAGGAGATAGCCATGCGTTTGGAGCAGCAGGCCCAGGTCCAGAAGGAACGATTCGAGATGATTCGTGCTCAACAAGAATTTATCGATTCCCTCAAGCAGATGCTGGCACAATTGCTTGAAGACAATAGGAAGTCAACCGACAAAGCCTCCTCTAAAAAGTCTAAAGCAAACGAAAAGAGGGAGAAAGCTCATCTTCTGTAGATATTGAGGAGAAAGAGCAATCTACTTCTGGCTCGTCTAAATCCTCATCGCAGGAGAAAGACAACCGAGACCCTGGAGGTGTTCATTCTAAAAGAATGAATCAATTAGAGTAGCGTCTCGAGGCCCTTACTAATCGGAAAGTCCTCCAAGAAGCAGGAGTAGTCCGGCCATATCCAGCCGAGTGGGACCTTGTTCCATACCCTCCCAAGTTCAAAGCTCCGACCCTCCAAGCATTTGACGGCAAAGGGTCACCGAACCAACATATATACTACTTTAAGTCTCAGACGGGGAATGTGGTAGATAACGATGCCATCCTGGCACGTTTGTTCATCGGCACCCTAAAAGGGCTCGCCTTTGAATGGTTCATGAAGCGCTCCCGGAAGGCTCCATTAAAAATTGGGGCGATTTGGAGAAGCTCTTCCTGACGCGCTTCTTTGAAGACGACTCAGAGGTCACAATGCCTACTCTTTTGGCTAGAAAGCAGCGAAAGGGGGAGTCCGTCAAATCATTCGTAGAAAGATTTCAGAATGTAGCACTCCGATGTCCAAGCGGTATGACCCAGGTCACCCTGGTGGAAACATGCCGCCACAATCTACAAACTTCACTCCTTGCCCAAATAGGAGTTGCTGAAAGCCGCACCTAGAAACAATTGATCCAGCAAGGTGAGCAGGCTGAAGAAATTGTCGCCCGGGTTAGGGCAGAAGAAAACAAACCCAGACCCGAAAGGTCAACAAGGCGTGCGCCAGACGCGTCCTTTCAAACAAAAAGAAGGATAACTTGGCAACAGAGACCAAATCCCCTGTCAAACCGCAACCGGTCAAGGGAGGTGGCTCTTCAAGTCAGCTACGCGCCAGCAAGCAGTATTCCTTCAAGGACGAACATGTTGACTCGTTGTTCAAATTACTTAACAAGAGCAATAGACTGAAGCTTCCCGAAGCTAGACGCCCTGAAGAAGTCGGTAAAATCGATAATCCTAACTACTGCCTGTATCATAGGATGCTGGGACACCCTACCAAGAGCTGTTATGTCTTCAAAGACATCCTTCAGGCTCTGATTGACGCAGAGGTACTAAAACTTCATCCAGAGCAGAAGCAAGTGACGGCTAATATGACATTATTCCTCCAGTTTGGAAGACAACCTCCAACACCCTCTGGAGTAGTCCCCATCCCGAAAGGGGAACTAAGAATGATCAACATAGACCCTCACCATCAGCAAGAGAAGGGTCTTGTACCTGTCCCCACACCTCAGGGGAAAATTATGTGGGTTCATCCTGACCTTATGGATGACCAACAATGGACCACTGTTACCAGCAGGAGGTCCAAAGGCAAGGCAATGGCTTCGTCCTGCAATGTGGTGTGTGTTACTTCCTGCGAAGCAGAAACTGATGTTCCCTCACTGACTGATTCAGTAGAGGAAATAATAGTTCTCGCTGCAGAACCCGACCAATTTGTGGCGAAAACTCGTTCGGGCCAGTCATATTTAAAAAAGTATGACGAAGTGGCGGCAATCCCTCCAAAACCCACTACAGAGTCAGCCAAGCCCTCCACAAAACAACCCGTGGAGAGACAGAAAGAGCTTTGATTTTCTAAAGCCCTCTCAAAAGACAGCGCGGAAGGATCTACAACATCTTACTGCTTTGACGTCCTGACTCAACTGGCCAATATCCCAGCCCGAATTACTCTTTACGAACTCCTGAGGTTATCAAAATCAACCAGGGAGACTTTGAGAGAGGCTCTAGCTGACGCTGAGGTTTTATGACCCAGGTGCCGGTTGGACCACGGGAGGAAGATGTAGAGGATTGCCTCCACGCCTCCCAAAATGCTCCATGCATCACTTTCAAGGCAGATGATATGCAGGTTAAAGGAAACATGATCGACCCCTATACTTCACAGGGTACATCGGATCATCTGAAGTAAGCCGCATTCAGGTAGATTCAGGGTCTGCATTGAGCATTATGCCTCGCCGGGTCATGCAACATTTAGGGGTTCCTACCCACCGGTTAAGCGCCACTCAGACTACCATTTATGGGTTCAATGCCAATGGTACCCGTCCAATGGGGAAGATCAAGCTCAAATGCCAAATTGGGGACTTAAAGTTGAAAGTGACATGCTACGTGATCGATGCCGACACCTCTTACAATTTACTGCTAGGGCGACCATGGATTCATCGTAATTTCATCGTTCCCTCCACTCTCCATCAAGTCATGAAATACATCGACGGGAGTGGAAAGGTACGAACGTTGATTACCGAAATGCATCCGTTCAAGGGAGTCGAGAACTATTTCACGGACTCTCTCCTTTACCGGGACTCTGTGGAAACAAACAAGATCCCGCAACCAGAGGAGCCGGACTCTGGTAATGAAGCTGACACCGAGCCAGAGAAAGAAGAGTGCATGTGGGAACTAGATCCACTTGTAACGAGTATTAATAAGCTCGATGTTGATAACACCGCCAATGATGTAGGCGGATGATGTATTAATGAAGAATTAGATTTGGCTTATTTTTCTGTGTTCGCTTCTGATTCAGTGCCGTCAGACACTGGTACTAAAGTGGATGATGACGCTTGGACGGCAATGGATGCTTTGACATCATTACATGTACCAGTGAAGTCATCCTTCGAAACGTACCAAGGTGCCGGTGATGCGCAAGAATCAATATTCATGATTCCAGCAAGATGGAAAGGCCAAAAATTAATTCTTTTCGGACAAATCAAGTCCGAGCCGATGTCTCGTGAAGAATCAGAAAGCGAGAAGGAACCCCCTCAGTTCGGTCATTATGAGCCAAATGCACTCAGAATGATGGAAAACATGGGGTATGATCTGACAAACGGTCCAAGGTTGAACTTCGGCAAAGGAAGGAGAACACTACTCCGATCTTTTGTGCCAAAAGGGAAAACCCCTGATTATTATTATCGGACTCGCAGGGGGTTAGGCTATGTGTCAACTCCGATCCCATCAGCCTCTGAGTCTGAAGAGTCATTATGCCATAATTACTCATCGGGCACGTCATTGTGGGAGTCAGATGTTAGTGTCGGCAACATCTTCAGGGAACTTTCAGTGAATATGGTTTCAACAAGCCACCTGGAAGATAGAGATGAAGAAATGATCCAATCTGATACAGATCCTTGGATCAAACACTTAAATGCTCTTTGGGATACTCGCTTTGAACAGTGCGAGCCACCCACTGAAGATAAGGTTGTTCAGGTTAACTTAGGAGATGAGGCTAATCCTAAGCCCATCTTTATAAGCGAAAGCTTGTCGCCCTCCGAGAAAGAAGATTTAATATCTCTTGTGCGAGAATATATTAGATGTTTTCGCCTGGAATTACAAGGACATGCCTGGACTTGATCCTCAAGTGGTTATGCATCGCCTCAACATTAATTCAGATGTAAAGCCAGTCAAACAACAGCAGCGACGGTTCCGTCCAGAAGTAATGGAGGCAATTCAGTTAGAAGTCAAAAAACTTATAGACTCTGGCTTCATTAGGGAAGAACAACATCCTGATTGGGTAGCCAATATCGTCCCCGTTGCCAAAAAGAACGAAAAGATCCGGATCTGTATTGATTTTCGCGATCTAAACGAGGCATGTCCCAAGGACGAATTCTCACTTCCAATCACGGATGTCATGATTGACAATACGTGTGGATTCGAGCGAATGTCCTTCATGGACGGATTCTCAGGATATAACCAAATCAAAATGTATCATGATAATGAAAAACATACCTCTTTCAGGACACCACTGGTGGTATACTGCTACACCGTCATGCCCTTCGGACTAAAGAATGCGGGGGCGACATATCAGAGGGCCATGAATGCCATTTTCCACGAACACATGCGCAAAACGGTGGAATGCTATGTTGACGACATTGCAGTAAAAAGCCACGCCAAAGGTGATCACATAGCCGATTTGAAGGCAATTTTCGATATCATGCGGGCACATCAATTGAAGATGAACCCCAACAAATCCTTCCTGGGGGTGGCCAGCGGCAAATTCCTAGGGTTTATGGTAACTTCCACAGGAATTCATTTGGACCCGGAAAAGGTTCGCGCCATTTAGGAGATGCAACCTCCACATAATCTCAGAGAACTCAGGGGATTGCAAGGACGATTGGCATACATCCGAAGGTTAATCTCAAATCTCTCCGGAAGATGCCAACCCTTTACAAATTAATGAAAAAGGGTGTCTCGTTCATTTGGGACAATGCTTGCCAGCAAGCGTTTGAGGAATTAAACAATATCTCACACAACCACCAGTCCTTATAGCTCTGGTGTCCGAAAAACCTTTCCTGATCTGCGTCCGAGCAATGGATCATTCTTTAGGAGCTTTACTAGCCCAAAACAATGATCAAGGACACGAGCAAGCAATCTATTATTTGAGTAGAACCATGATCGGGGCCGAGCATCGATACAACCCGATCGAGAAGGAATGTTTGGCATTGGTGTTCGCTGTTCAGAAAATGCGACACTATTTGGTAGGCCAAACTATAAACATCATATCAAAGGTTAACCCTTTGAGACTACTCATGACAAAGCCATCGTCGTTAAACAACCGGTTGGCAAAATGGGCCATACTATTGTCCCAATATGAAATGCGTTTTTTATCACAAAAAGCCATGAAGGGACAAGCGGTGGCGGATTTCCTAGCTGAGCATCCAGATCCGAGGGCAACCGAACTGTACGAGGATCTCCCAGACGAGGTCGCTGAAGTCTGCCTGACCCAGACATCTTTTGAAAAACAAGTGTGGCAACTTTTCTTTGACGGTGCATCGAGAACAGGCCCGAAAGGACATATCATAGCAGGAGTAGGGGTAGTACTCGTCTCCCCACAAAACTATGTGATTCCTTGAGCCGTCTCATTAACCGAGCCTTGTTCCAATAATGTAGCAGAGTACAATGCCATTTTGATTGGAATGCAAGTCGCCGATGAGATTGGCGTTAAAAATCTCGAGGCATATGGTGACTCTAAACTTATCGTCAACCAAGTTCGCGGGGAGTACGAAGTCAGACATGAAGATCTAGTACCCTATTACAACGCAACTGTCCACATGGCCGAGAGGTTCATAAACTTTTACATCGACCATATACCCCGCCAGCAAAATGCGCATGCAGATGCACTGGCGTCTCTCGCTGCCTCATTAGCCCTTCCAGCTGGAGTAGTAGAGAAAATACTTGTTCACAGCCATGACCTGTGTTGCCCAAGAATCGCTTCTGAGGATTACCAGAAGCTGACAGGAGATTGTCAGGTCAAAGAAGCTCTTGAGTCGTCAACCGGCCCAGAGCCTAGAGACTGGCGATTCCCTTACATTGATTATGTCTTGTACGGCATCCTGTCTGATGATACCAAAGAAGCGGCTGCCATTAGAAGGAAAGCCCCTAAATTCTACTATAATGCGATCACGCGAACACTGTATCGTCGATCGCATGACGAGATCTTGCTTCGCTGCCTATCACGAAAAGAGGCACACGAGGTATTGAAAGAAGCCCATGACGGCATGTGTGGAGCCCATCAACCTGGCCCAAAACTTGGGGATCGACTCCAAAGGTTGGGATATTATTGGCCTAAGATGATCACTGACGCTATCACTTATGCCAAAAGATGTTACGCCTACCAAGTGCATGGTGATTTTATCCATCAAGCATCAGGATACCTCCATTCTACAACTTTTACATGGCCATTTGAGATGTGGGGCATGGACGTAGTTGGCCCTATCAGCCCACCAACATCAAAAGAACATCGGTTCATTTTAGCCATAACCGATTACTTCTCTGAATGGGCTGAGGCCATTCCTTTGAAGGAGGTAAAGTCATCTGATGTGATCAAATTCGTTAAACATTACGTCATCTACCGCTTTGGTGTACCTCGGTGAATCGTCCATGACAATGGACCTCAGTTCGCCAGTCAGGCTTTCAAAGGTTCTGCACTAAGTTCAGAATTCAGAGTGTGTCCTCAACGGTATACTACCCCGCCGCTAATGGTCTCGCAGAAGCTTTCAACAAGACCATTGGCAAGCTTCTTAAGAAATTCGTCTCAAAAAGTCAGCATGACTGGGACAACAAGTTAGGTGAATGCTTATGGGCCTATCGCACAACTGTTCAAACCCCAACTAAAGCTACGCCATTTTCTTTGGTATATGGGTGTGAAGCCGTGCTTCCACTAGAAATCCAAATTCCATCTCTACGCGTCGCCTTGACAGCAGAGATGACAAAGGAGGAGAAGCATCAACTGCGACTCTAAGAACTGGAAGCATTAGATGATAAACGTCTGCAAGCCCAACAACAAATCGAGCGCTACCAAGCCCGGATTATCAGAGCCTTCAACAAGAAAGTTAAGGCGCGAACTTTCAAGAAAGGTGACCTTATCTTAGCCGTCAGAAGACCTATAGTGATGACACATAAGACAAAAGGAAAATTTCAGCCCAAATGGGAAGGGCCATTTATAGTAGAGTTAGTCTACTCAAATGGAGTATATCGCCTCATAACTTCAAACGGTGATACACTCATGATGCCGATCAACGGCAGATTCCTGGAGAAGTACTATCCTTAATAGTATTTTTCCTCCGATCAAGTTAATATTACACCTCTGATCAAAGCTCCAGATCCAAGAAAAGTTTCTTTCCTTTACTAGGTCACATCACGATGGATCGGTGACAAGCTAATCGGGCACTAACTGTACCATGATGCATGATGTAAATATTGAGAAAGAAAAAGAAGGCGAAACTTGGGTTTTAATATTGCTCTCTTCATTAACGTCCGACGCCTCTGACGGCTAAAGACAAAGGAAAATGTTGGCTTCTAAGCCCAACATAACTCTTCGACAACTCATCATGCTGAGGGGAATAGTATGGGTAGCCCAACTCAAACGGTAGTTGGTAAAGGCACACCAAATCCGTTGATAGCTGAGGGTTTGCTAAAAATCCTAAGTGGACTTGATCCCACTCTCTCCTCCAAAATCCCTTACCAATTCTCATACACAGAATGGTAGGTCTACAAAATGCAGTCATTGCTATGTTAACATTATACCTCTGGCAACAAAAAAAAAAATCTCAATACTCCCTAGTAACTATAAACCTTACTTGTCTCAACTCTATATGGAGTAGCAAGCCTTCAAATTTGTCAAGTTAACACTACACCTCTGACACTTTAAACTTCACTTGTCAATTCTCATCAATAGAATGATAAGTCTTCAAAATTGCTTATATCGCAAATCAATCACTGTCAAGTTAACATTACACCTCTGACATTTCAAATTCTATTTGTTAATTGTCATCGGTAGAATGGCAGGTCCTCAAATTGCTCTTATCACGAGCCAATTTTTGTCAATTTAATACCACACGTCTGACAAATTACTGTTAAGTTTAACATTACACTTCTAACAGTGATTAAGTTGCTGCCAAGTTCAATATTAAATCTCTGACAGTCATTTTTCCTCAGACTTCCATATCGAAGCTGAGATGAGCGATGCTAAGTTTAACATTACACCTCTAGCATCCAGGTCATTGCTAAGTTCAACAATACACCTATGGCCATGACCTTCCCTCGGACTTCCTTGTCGAAGTCGAGATGACCAATGCCAAGTGCAAAATTACACCTCTAGTATTACCCTCACTGCCAAGTTAAACATTACACCTATGACAGTGACACTTTCAGTTTTCTCAAATGAACCTGGAACACTCTTGAGTTAAGTTAATATCACACCTCTGACTCACTCTTGTCAAGTTAACATCACACTTCTAAAAAGATTCAATTCAACCCGTTAAGTTAACATCACACCTCTAACGGTAAAAGTTCTCCTAGATTCCCGGCGAGCCTAGTCTCACTTGTTATTCTTGTTAACAGAATAACAAGTCCACTTAAAAAACATTGTTAGGTTAATATTACACCGTTAACAGTATTTTCACTAAATCCCCAGCTGGGTCTTAGTAAAGTTAATCCCGAACCTCTGATGAAACTCATTCTCCCTGGAGGTACAAATTTCACTTGTCATTCTCATTTATAGATTGGCAGGTCCACAAGAATTATCTTACTTCTGTCAAGTTAATATCACACATCTGACAGCATTGTTGAATTTTCTGAAACAGGATTTTCCTACAAACTTTGACTCGTTAGGATTATTATCATATTCTTAGCAAGTCAAAGATCTTTTACTTCTATTCGTCTGATTTTCAATGCAAAAAGGGAATTCAAGACAATAGAAGAAGAAAACAAAAAGTGTCGCTTTTATTTATATCCAGACATATGAAAGTGATACAAGACGCTCTCTTATACAATAAGATTGAGTGTTACAATAAAGGAGTACAAAAAGTCCCTCTCTCTTAGTAAAAGGTTGCACTCACTCCTTGAATCATGCTCACCACTCCAAATACAAGATGTTTGGAAGGGCGCCGAAGAAGGGCTGAGCACTAGGGTGACGATCGGATGCTGATTACATCATGATGCATGACGTAAACATCAAAGGAGTCCATCGTTGACTAAGAACAATGGTGTTTCTTGAGGCCGAAATGCAGTGAAGCCTTCTGATTCCACCCGACCAACTGGTATAGGTCATGACCCTTCGTTGATGGACATCTCTACCACAGAAAGTCATCCAATGAGCATGGATTTTCGTCGATGTCACTTCTGGGGTAAGATTGGTGAAGGGAGAATCCAAGACCTTACAGGTGACGTCCTCTTTCTAGTGACCTGCAAGAGGACCATACCCACCACCATATCCACCCCCATACCCACTATGACCATGACGAACCTGGGGGTACTGCCGATACATTATGTCTAATGAGGTCTTGACAGATGTCATCAGTCGCGCAAATCCTCGTCTCCCATAAACAGGAGCCGTGACTTCTCCTCTAGTGATCGACCATCGAACAAGTTTGCTGGCCGATATATTCTCCCAAGGGCCCAACAAATATACGAAAGGCTGATTAAGGCTACCTGCGGGAAGTAAAAACCAGAAGGTTAGAATTCTGAAACAGACACTGAAGAACAGACGCGGCTATAGCTGTAAACTTCAGACGCAGGGAGAATCCAGACGCGAAGACCAGCAAAATCTGCGTCCAGACTCAAAAGATGCGAGGCTTGTATGAAGCCCGCGTTTCAAAATCCAGAACTTAGAAAAAATTTCTAAGTATGGGATTTAGAAGCGAGATTCAGTAAAACTTGCATCTGATCTTACAAGACGCATGAATTGTAAGAAGTCTACGTCTGAACTCCTTACACTTAGAAAATTTTTTGTGCTAAACTTAAGACACAGGGCTCAATGAGGCCCGCGTTCAGCAAATAGATACGGACTCAGATTGATGAAGCAAAGATGCAGAAGTATCAAACTCGCATCTTGTCTACCAATTCAAGAACCGCGTCTGACGATCAAACACAGGCACGAGCCCTGTGTTAGCGGTTCACATTCAAGAGGGACTTAGGAGTTGAAAGAACTCTATAAGCCCCTTTAATGGCGGAAACCCAGATCAGATGGTTGTAGTACCTGAAATAGGGCCCTCCTGCGTGGAAGAACTGCCCATTTGAGTCTCAGGAGCAACAGCCTTCGAGGACGAAGCAACATGCTTGGCTTTTGGTGCCATCGCAACCGTGGAATCAGTGTTGAAGACGACGAAAATGGAAAAAGCTTTAAGCTTTTCTTAACCCTAAAAGGCTCAGCGAAGAAGAAGAGTCTAATGATGACTCTTGAAAAACTGTTGTCTTTTATAGGCACAGTGATTCGCAGAGATACGCGGCGCTTGGCTCGACGCTTAATCCCCGTCTGACGCGTGGCGTGCATATTAAATGCAACACAAAATTTGTGCGCCAAAAGAAAGATGTCCCCTCAACTCTGCCGGACACGTGGCAATGCGCCCAAAACACGGATGCATGTTTAATGAAAAATCACGTTCCTTCAAAAAGTTGCGCCTCTTCAGCAAGGCCAAAGTCGCGCCTAGTTCACAGAGCGAAAGCTGCGTCTTCATCTCAAAAGACACATCCCTACAAGAACCGTGTCTCTGCAGCAAACTAATGATGCGTCCCCACTCCAAGTGAGGACTGCGTCTTTAAAGCAACATGACCCCTGCGTCTACAGGACTTGCATTCAGTCTTTTCAGTTCAACAGTACACTGGCACAAGCAGATGATTGTTTACCCCTGGTTCAAAGTACACCAACAACAACTCAGAGCACTGGGGAGGTCTAGACTGCGTATCTAAATACTCACAATGATCATTTCTGGCGGCTTCAAAGGGTTTTACAGTACACTCACGAAGACTATATTCCAGACAGGATCAAGCTCAGAGCATCTCAAATGATTGTCAGTCCAATCATGAGAAGTATGAATTTAACCAGAGTCCAAAGTATTTTGAAATCCGTCCTAGTCAACCGCGGAATATCGAAAAACTTTGGAGGGGGTTCTGTAAGCGTCTAAAAATCACTAAAAGATAAGTCATCAAAAAGCAGAGTCCAAACTCCAGACGCAGGGCTAATCATAGTCATCACAGCAGCATCAAGACGCGAGGGTCGAAACCCCCGTTCACTGTAGCATCAAGACGCGAGGGTCGAAACCCGCGTCTCAGCATCACTGTAGCACCAAGACGTGAGGGTCAAAACCCGCGTCTCAATATTGTCTCAGCACCAAGGCGCGAGGGACGAAACCCGCGTCTCAGTTACAACTGCCCTCGTTATTGGGTCAATTACTGCCCACATAATGAGGAAGTTAACCCCCATTATGGAGCGTTTTTAGGGGACACGTTCACCCCTGAAACCTCTATAAAAAACCCCGTTTGCTAGGGAGAAGGGGTCGGTTGATCAGATAATTCTTGGAGAAGAATTTCGCTTGTGAGCTTCCACCGAAAAGAAAGAGAGTTCAACTCTTCGAACAACTTGCTGCGTACAAGTTAATCTTTGCCTACAATCTCTTTGAGATTCCTGGTTGAGAGGAGCTATGTTACTCCGTCTGCCATCCAAGGAGAGGATTCCCAGGAGGTCCTGACGTTCACCCGGTCAACGAAAAACAAGATTCACTTTCCACCGCCACATCAAGAACCAGCATTAAATAAAGGGGAGATTCAAGTCTAAACATCTTCCCTCCCTTGTAAGGGAATTATTGATCCGTTGTAACTTTCTTTACTATCAAATAAAGAATTTACATCCCGAATTCCCGATCTTCAATTTTTCCTCCACCAAACACAAACTAGATACAAGTCTTCTTGTAGACCTTCTCTAAGACGACTCGAACCAAATATGATCTAAAGAGCTTGACTCCATCTCAAGTACTTGATGTGATCTTGAAGCGCGAAAATCTTGAATCCACACGTGATAGTTTCGAATCTTGACTTCGAGTCCATTGTAGAAGCTAAACACTAATAATGATCTTGACCTATATATGAAACTTAATAAACACAAGATCATTAGTAATATAACTTCATAAGTTAATCATCATCAAAACTAGGATGAAAGGCCTCCGAACCAACAAAATTCATATTCATTATCTTGAGCATAATATATAGAAGAAATCAATACAAATGTTATCTTTGGAGATTAAGAATATGATTATTAAAATATTAAAAAGTCAAAATATTTCTCAGTTATACTTGATTGTACCTCCGATGCAAGTCATCGAGAACAAATGACTCTTGTATTACGATGTGTGAATATTTAAACAACTCCAATAAATTAAAGAATATTTTTAGGCTTTTTGAAAGTACATGATACTTTCAGATAAGGTCTTATTGATGAACTTATAAATGTGCTAAAAGAACTTGATCTTGGTCGTGACATAAGAGGACAAGGGTATGATAACGAATCTAATATGAAAGAAAAACATCAAGGTGTGTCAAAAAGACTATTAGATATAAATTAAAGCATTCTATATATCATGTGGTTGTCATAATCTTAACCTAGCACTTTGTGACATGGCTAACTCTTGTCCTAAAGGTATATCTTTTTTTAGAGTTGTGCAACATATATATACTTTATTTTCATCTTCAATAAAACATTCCTTATCTCAAACACGTTGGGAAAGTCACTTTGAAAGGGTCAAGGCAATAAGGTTTCAATGTCCACAAATAAGAGATACCTTACTTCAATTAGCAAAGTGAAGATCTAAAACAAGTAGTGAAGCAAAATGTTTAACAACTTATGAGATTGAAAATTTTGAGTTTTTGTTGATGATGGCTATTTGGTTGACATCTTATTTGTTGTTAATTCGGTTAGTAAGAATTTACAATATAAAGATATGCAAATTGATACAGCTATAGATCAATTATATGGTCTTATTATTTTTTTGAAAAAATAGAGAGAATATGGATTCATAACTGCTTTAATTTCAGTTAAAGAAATTGAGTCTGAAATGAAAATAGAGCCCATATTCTATGAAAAATATATAATTCATAGGAAAACAATTTCATAAGAATATTGATGATGAAGTAGTGCTATCATCTGAAGAATCTTTTCGAATTAATTATTATATATATATATATATATATATATATATATATTATATATATATATATATATATATATATATATATATATATATAGAGAGAGAGAGAGAGAGAGAGAGAGAGAGAGAGAGAGAGTAGAGAGAGCGATTTCTTCAATTGGGAGTAGATTTGAACAATTTAAGTTGTATGAAGATATTTCTGGGTTTCTATTCAATGTTCACAAATTAAATTATTAGATGATGATAATTTGAGGAAAAATTGTCTTAAACTTGAAAGTTTTCTAAAGCTAGATCTAGTTTCTAATGTTGATGGTTTATATTTGTTTTTAAAATTAAAAGTCTTAATAGAAGTTCTACAAACAAAAGATACCACTCCAATTGAAACATTAAACTTTATAAAAAAAATTGAATTATTTTTCAAATGCATGTATTGCTTATAAAATATTATTAACTATCCATATAACAGTTACTTTTGTAGAAAGAAGGTTTTCAAAATTTAAATTGATAAAATCATACCTAAGATCAACTATGTCATAAGAAAAATTAAATGTATTAGCCATATTATCTATAGAAAATGATATATTAGCAAAACTTGGATACAAAAACTTAATTGAAAATATACATCATAAAAGCTAAAAGAATTGTTTTTCAATAAAATATTGATTAAATACAATATTATTTAATATTATTTATTTTTTAAAAGTATATTTTAAAAGAGTCCCATTTGAAGCTTTCATCTAAGGCCTCCCTAGGGTTTGAGCCGCCCCTGTCAATCATGTCCGCTGGAAAAGCCTCGCATATACTCTGCTGTTCTTGCCCACTTTTGACTTGGGTCTCAATCTCATGGTTTGGTCCTGCATTGGCATGCTGAATATAAAGCAATATGGATGTTGATGCACACAATGGAATCCCTGAACAGCATGTAATGTGGTTCACATGTACTTGGAACCTCGGGCCATGTGGTTTTTGATGGTGCTGGAATCAATTATTGTGAAGAGAAGATGTGCTGTCGAGAGATCCTCCAGGATGGAAAGTAATGGAGATGACTGTTGTAGGAAAGAGCTGCGGAGCAAGCTGAGAAATTAAGCCGGAGGAGCATCTTCCTGGCTGGAAAATGACAGGGAAGCGAATGAGGAGGCGACTCGTGATGCAGAGCAGAGAAAAGGGAGAGGTTTCGCTTCTGGAATCGAATGTGGAAAGGAGAAAAAAGCGGGTAGAATAAGGAGGTGATGAATCATTCTGTCATTGTTTCAGAACTTCCAAGTACAATGTTGATGGTAATATGAGGTTTGCTTTTCGACAAAACAATATGTACTGAAATGGATGGAAGTATACATCTTCCAGCCTAACCCACTAAAACACTGCTCGAGCACTTGGCATCTGTGTCTTAGATGTCATTGTGACCATCACAATCATCCTAGTCTTTTTCATCAAGAGCATGACTCAAAGTCGAGATACTCCAAAAGGAAAAGGAGTGAGGGAAGTTGGTCATGGAAAGGCAAGCCGGCGTGCGTGTAAGCTTATCTCATACTGTGATGCACTGTAAAGTTTATATCGACGAATAGTGTGCCTCCAAATTTTCATAGACTGGTAGAATCTAGGTGGAGAGATAAGATGATTGGTTTACAATTTTCATTTCTGTCAATTACTGTTGTATCATATCAACTGATGCGGGCATCATATCGACTGATGCAGACATCCAATCGAAGGCACTGAAGATTTGGCGCATGTGTTTTGACGAAAAAGAAAGCGCACAACATTTATTTGGTTGGAGTGAAGATTGTAACAATAGATGTATTTTGTTTTGTTTTTTTTTTATTGTTTCATTTAGATTTTTTGTTTTTTTTTGTTTTCTTTTATTTAGTACCACATTGGATATATTATAAGAATACAATTTTATATTGCCTATAAAAGAAGCCCATGTATTTTTTTAGGAAAATTAATTGAATAAAGATTATTGAAATTTTATCAAATTAAGTGAGAGATGAATTCTTTAATCCAAACCCTTTAGGAGTGTGAAACCTTAGAGAAACCAATTAGAAGCGCGAAACCCCTAGTTATATTTATTCCCTTTATAAAAGAAAACCCTATAAAAATACAATCCCTCATCTCTCTCTCAAGATCTCTCCTACTCTCTCTCCTACTCTCTCTCGGATTCCTCTCTTCCCCTCTACCTCTCGCTGATCAACATCAACAAATGTCGACACCATCCCTCAATCCTCCCCTCGCTCCCTCCTCATCATGTCGACCATCCGACTGCTCGACCAGCGAGCCTGATTACCTCTGACCTGATCCCAAGGCCCCCGCCTCTCATCAGCGTCTTGGAGCTCGTGCCCCTCCACCTTGCCCTCGTGATCCGCTTGAGCATAACCAATGCAAGACTAGGCTATGCCCGAGCCAGTCCCGGCCACGTCTAGCGACCAATCTGAGCGTGTTCAGCCGACGCCTAGCGAAGCCCAGTTCCTGCGCGAGCTCTCGAGCCTGCCTGCCTCCTCCCGCACCTCCTGCGTAAGTTAGAGATCCTCCATCATCTCCAGCTGCCTGCTGCTACCTGTTCCTTGTGCAATCAGCCCCAACAACATGCACCCTGGCTGATCTCGAGATCGACGACAATTTGATTGAAAGCTAAGATCGCTTCTTGAGCCTTGCTTCACCTTTCTTAGAGTTTCAATTCAACAACGAAGAGACCGTTGCTGATTACATCAATCGAATTACCCCAACAATGACACAAAGTTTCGTTTAGGCATTCACGATTGGCAAGACAGGTTCCATCTCGAGACACCGATGCATATCAACATACAAACACTGTGTCTTCCTCGCACCTATAGATCAAGAAAAAGATATTGAGGTTGAATACGATCCTCAATACGTACAACTATAATTCAAGTTCTTTTGTTTACAAGTATGATATTACATTATTTGTGATATTATCAATAATTGATTGATGTCCATCATAAATTACGAGTTGTGTGATTCTTCTATCTTATAATCCATTAGCTTTTTTATTACTCGTAGAATCTCTACCTGCATAATATAAGTAACATCAGTTAGTTATTTTCTATTTGCAAATGATCAGAGTTATGCATCATAATTGAATTCCATAGATTAATATTATTACTTTTTTAGCTTTCTTGCCAACGGTTATTTCTTATTGGTGAAGAGTAACTGTGTTCTTTTATTATTGATTTCTGCACACGTACACATTTCATATCAATTTGGTATCAAAGCATATTCGTTTCACATCATTGACATTTCTCTAATTCTATCACTTATTCACTACAAGATTATTGTTAGGTACATTGATTTCTTTTATTTTCATTTATTGCCCAAAGGAGATATGTGAAATACGTTGAGTATTATCTGGTTGGAAAGATGTAGGGAAGAGGAGATAGAAGAGATAAAATACATCAGAAGAGTTTTTTAAACTCATTGAAAAAGATAGCACAGAGATCGGAAGCCAAAGGAGCGAGAACAAAATTTACAGCAGGTCAGGACAGAGCCCGATCGACCGATGTGCACAACGTGCACAAACACAGCCCGGTCGGCCTCCCGATCGACCGTGGCTAGGGAACGGTCGACTGGCATGTTTGACCGACTTGCACAAGTTTTCTCTCGGTTGGTTCCAGTTGACCGATCAGTCGACTGAGGACAGGGTCGGTCGACCGGTAGTAGACGGTCGGTCGACCGATCAGTCAACTGAGGACAGGGTCGGTCGACCGGCCGGTCGACTGACATACGCGTTCTGCTCTCCTGAACGAATCAGACTCCTTTCTATATTGGGATCGAATCCAATTGGGGTTTTCTTAATCTCTGAGACTCTCTGACTATAAATAAGGGTTAGACCTTCATGAATTGTATCTCACTGAAAATCTCTCTTGGAAATTTCTTGAAGTAAGGAACAAGTTGTAATTGATTATTGAATCAATAAAATCTCTATCTCCCTTGTCCTAAGGAGGTAGGAAAATTGCCGAACCTCGTTAAATACTGTGTTGGCTTGCTTTCTCTCTTGTTTTTCTGTTCTTATCGTGTGGGTACTTTTTCGACGCGTCTATCTCCGTTGCTTGGGTTCTTCAAGTTGGTTATTGCCCAAAAGAAGGCACTAGGCGTAAGAAGTGCTATCTGAGTGCAACAAGTGGTATCAAAGCATTCCAGGTTTGTCGTGGGATTGTGTGTCGATTCTTAGAGCATTGGTGGCTGTTTGGCGGAGATCATATGTCGATCCCGGAGTAGCGTTGTGACTGCTTGTGGGATCGTGTGTCGATCTCAAAACAGCATTTGGATTGCTCGAGAAATCAAATTTGAAGGAGTAGATCACTTCGAAAACTCTTCAAGGTTTCACTTTGAGGTAAAGATCCTATCTTTATCTAGTTTTTTAATCTAGCTCTGTTTGTTTTCTGTATTGTTTGAGGAATCAATTGAGAAGATGGCTGGAGATAATACATCCATGGTGAAATTCGTGAATCCACATCCATTGAGGATTGATGTGGTAAAGTTCGACAGTGAGAATAACTTTGATATGTGGAGATGTGAGATAATAGATGCATTGACGGCATCAAACCTCAAAGACACTCTACGGTTGGAGAAAAAGCGTGAGCTACTACTGAAGAGGATTGGGATAAGATGAACCGAATGACGTGTGACTTGATAAGATCTTGTTTGACATAAGACATCAAGTATCATGTGTTGTATAAAATATCTGCAAGGCAGCTGTGAGAGAATCTGGAGAAAAAGTATCTGCCGAAGAGCATCGACTCGCGATTGCAGTTGAAAAGGAGGCTTTATCGCTTATAGATGAAGAAAGGACTCTCCATTGACGAATACATGAATAGTTACACAAAGCTTCTTACAGACTTAGCTAATGTGAATGTGAAGATCGATGAAGAGGAAAAGGTAATGATTCTATTGAATTCTCTTCCTAAAGAAGAGTATGAGACCTTTACTCTTACATTGATCAATGCAAGACAAACACTTAACTACAGTGAGGTGTTAACTGCTCTGGTGAATTATGAAGTAAAGAGGCAGAGCAGATTGTCTTCTTCTGAAAGTACAACAGCAGAAGCATCGGTGGTAAGAGGCAGGAGTTCCAATCGGAAGGGCAGAGATGATCAGGGGAGATCAAAGTCCAGATCAGGTTTCAGAGATCTGAATAAGAAGCAGTACGCCTTATGCAAAGAGTTAGGGCACTGAAAGGTTGATTGTCCAAAGGCCAAAGGTAAGAAGGAGTCAAAAACTGAGGCAAATCTCGCACAGGTGGTCACGCCAGTACATCAAAGGCGGATGGATCCGACTTAGACTCATCGATATTTTCTTTCTTTGTTACTGTTCCTACTGTTGGTTACTCAGATAATTCTGAGTGAATCTTAGATACAGGAGCTACCTATCATGTGTGCCCGAACAAGGACTGGTTTTCTACCTTTGAGAAGCTAGATAAATGTTTCGCTATAATGGGAGGTGATCATCCGTGTAATGTGGAAGAGATAGGTACAATCCGTATCAAGATGTTTGATGGGATAATACGAGAATTGAAGAGAGTGAGGTATGTACCTCAACTCAAAAAGAACCTTATCTCAGTTGGTGCTTTGAAAATATTTGATCTTGTGGTATCTATACGAGATGGTGTTCTCAAGATTACCAAAGTCTCAACAGTGGTTATGAAAGGCGTCTGCCGAATCAATCTCTGCTACCTGAAGGGTAGTACAGTTATAGGTCAGGTGGAGACTTTTATTTCTTCAGATGATTGTACACAAGTCTGGCAGATGAGGCTCAGACATTGAGGAGGAAAGTCTTTGCAAGCTCCAGCAAAGAAGAGATCATTGGAAGGTGCATCTACCTGCAACATAGAATTGGGTGAACACAACATTCTGGACAAGAAGAAGGTGAAATTCTATGCCACTACTCACCACTCAGAAGGTCTTCTTGATTGTGTTCACGCAAGTATTTGGGGACCTGCCAAGACTGCCAAAGGCCAAAGATAAGAAGGAGGAGTCGAAGACCGAGGCAAATTTCGCACAGGTGATCTTGACTCACGCCAGTACTTCACAGGTGGATGGATCAGACTCAGACTCATCATTTATTTCTTTCTTTGTTACTACTCCTACTGTTGGTTACTCAGATAATTCTGAGTGAATCTTAAATACAGGAGCTACCTATCAGTGTGCCCGAACAGGGACTGATTTTTAGATTTGAGAAGCTAAATAAATGTTTGCTATCATGGGAGAGATAAGTACAGTCCGTATCAAGATGTTTGATAGGATAGTACGAGAATTTAAGAAAGTAAGATATGTACCTCAACTCAAAAGGAATCTTATCTCAGTTGGTACTTTAAAAACATTGGATCTTGTGGTATCTATACGAGATAGTGTTCTCAAGATGATCAAAGACTCAACGGTGGTTATGAAGGGCGTCCGCCGAAGTAATCTGTACTTGAAGGGTAGTACAGTTACCGGTCAGGTGGAGACTTTTATTTCTTCAGATGATGATTGTACACAGGTCTGTTAGATGAGGTTCGGACATGGAGGAGAAAGTCTTTGCAAGCTCCAGCAAAGAAGGTATCATTGGAAGGTACATCTACCTGCAACATA
Organism: Agave tequilana; assembly: GCA_038442645.1. Classification (NCBI taxonomy): domain Eukaryota; kingdom Viridiplantae; phylum Streptophyta; class Magnoliopsida; order Asparagales; family Asparagaceae; genus Agave; species Agave tequilana. Next base: position 92,027 of record JAVJIF010003695.1, read on the forward strand.
GAATTGGGTGAACACAACATTCTAGACAAGAAAAAGGTGAAATTCTGCGCCACCACTCACCGCTCGAAAAGTTTTCTTGATTGTGTTCACGTAATTATTTGGGACCTGCCAAGGTTGCATCGCTTGGAGGTTATAGGTACTGTCTCTTTTATTGATAATTTATCCAGGCATTGTTGGATATATTCCATGAGATAAGATTTGAAGCCCTAGGTATACTAGTGAAGTGGAAGAATATGATGGAAAAATAGACTGGTGGGGAGATCAAGGAGCTACAAATTGATATGTTGAAAGATACAAGAACCAATTCCTACGATTTGACCAGAACACTGGTATTGGTATTCACTCCACAGATGGAATACATGGGTTGGCTAAGGAGATAAACCATTCCTTGCTGGAGAAGGCTCGGTGTTTGTTGTATAATACACGATTAGACAAATCATTTTGGGCTGAGGCAATTGTGTATGCTAGCCATCTCATAAATAGATTGTCATCGACCGTGATAGGAGGTAAAACTCATCCGAAAGTTTGGTCTGGTAAAGCTGCTTAAGACCATGATTTGCTGTGGGTATTTGAAAGTCCGGCCTACTTAGTGCCAAAGATGACAAGGTAAATCCGCAAGCAAAAAGATTTGTGTTTTTGAGTGTCAAAAGAAATATGAAAGGCTACAGGTATGGGACACCGAAAACATAAAGATTGTGTTGAGTCAGCATGTCACATTTGATGAGACTTCATTGTTTAAGTCTACCATCTCTCAGCAGGTAGAGTGGATGAAGACCAAGGATGTATTGCAGCAGGTGGAGGTTGATGCTACTCCACCAACTCCAGTTAGTTTGACATCAGTAAGGACTTCACCGAATGTGACACCAAGTGGAGATCATGCAGCCACTTTTGATGCTGATCAGATTGAAATATTGATAAGAATGTCGAATTATTTGCAGCTATTGGAACCAAGATAAATCACGAAAGTGGGTAAAGAAGCATAAATCTCAAGTTGGTGATCGCGATAGGACAGCCGTTATTCTCCATGACGGTAGTAAGGAGGTTCATATGATTCAGCCAGTTCGGTTTGCTGCTGAAGATTTAGTTACATTTGCTTGAGCCTGATGGAGCTCATTTTAATGAACTACGGTTGGCTTGATCCCTTGGGTAAGGTACGTAGGCAGCCGTAAAGGCGCAGCCATTTGGTGACGCAACCCGTATGAAACTATTTGGGTTCTCGAGAAGCTGATTGGGACTTCACGTAGAGGTAAAAAGTTGAACTTCACGTAGAGGCGAAGCGTTGTGATTTCAATGAACGTTGTTGGCTCAATGGCCTTCCACTCTAGTTTTGATGATGATCAACACTCATGTAGTTATGTCTACTAATATTCTTGTGTTTCTAAGTTTCAGATCATTAACAGGATATTAGTTGGTGATTGCTTCAACAGATGATTAGAAGCTTATCATGGTGATTCCGGTGCCAAAGCTTAAAGATCATACCTTTGCACTTGGAGAATCACGGAGTTTTGGAGCAAGTCTACTTGAAGATGAAGTTCTTCAAGAGAAACTTAGGTATCCTAGTTTAGATTGTGAGTTTTAGATCCATTTGTAAAGCTTAGTTTAGTTGATATGCTCAAGTGCACAAAACACACACGTTTCATGATTTGGTTTTTGGTTTTCATGAATAGTTTATCAAAACAAGTTTAAATTGATATATGTATAGTTGCTTCATTCTATACATGCATGCTTAATTTTTTAAACAAACTTATTTTGACTATCCTATTCATGTTTTGGAAAATTCTAGTTTGATAAAATACAAGTTTTGTTTTTGATAAAACTGGCAAGACACAAAAATGAATTGATATGATTGATATATGTCTTGAAATTTTTATCACAAGTTTGGTTATCAAAGTAAAATGATAAACAAGTTTTAGAAAAACAATTTTTTAGAAAAACAGTTTTTATTGTGATTAAAACTATTTTTTAGATTTACTGTGATTTTATGGATTTTTATTGAGTGAAAAGACCTATTTTCAAATCCCGTATCTGTGCAGTTCTGCACTGTGCCTGTCAGGCCAGTACGGTCGACCGGACCGGTCGACCGCACCCAGGGCCGGTCGACCGGGCCGGTCGACCGATGTGCACAGACGTGCACGTCTGTTAGGCACAGTGGACGGTCGACCGGACCGGTCGACCGGGTTGAGAGCTCTGCTCTCGGGAATTTTCGGTCGACCGGACCGGTCGACCGCTGCTGCCCAACGGTCACATTTTTTGACCGTTGGCGGTCGACCGGGCCGGTCGACCGCAGTTGGTCAGACTGCCACATCAGCCTAACGGCTAGTTTTTCCTAGGGGCTATATATACCCCATTTCTCCATTGTTTTGGACAAGAATTTTTGAGCTAAAAATTTTCAGTTTTCTGAAGAGTTTAAGAGTTTTAAAAGAGTTTTTAAGTCAAAAAGATTTCATCTTATTTGTTTTTTGGGTTTTTGGAAAATCAAAGAAAAATAGGTTTTTGGGATTTTTGCTTAGATCTTCAATTCTATCATATTGCAAGTATTTTCCCAAAGATTTTTCTTTGTTGCTTGTTTCCAAAAACACTTGTTTTCCACACTTGAGCTATCTTCTATCCTAAACTATTAGGATCTTGTTTTTGTGGAAAAAGAAAGAAAGAGAGAGTTTTGAGGTTGTTGTTTGTAACCTCTAAGTTGTAACACCCTTATTCTTGTTGTATCCCTCTTAGGTAGAGGTGATCGGGTGATTGTTTTGTATCCCTCAAGTGTGAGGTGATTGAGATTGGTTGTGAGCCTCTTCGGTAGAGGTGTTGTTGTTGGTTGTTGTTGGCCTCGGTGGAGGTTGTATTGAGAGAGGAGTTAGGTACTCCTAGAGTTGTAAGAAATCCTCTTTGGTAGAGGTTCCCTCGGTGGGAGTTGAGATAGTGGAATCCTACACGGTGGTGTAGGCGGGGATGTAGAGCAAGGTGCTCGAACCTCGAAACAAATCTTGGTGTTTGCGATTGCTCCCATTGTCTCTCTAACTCTCTCTCTTATATTTGTGCAAAGCATCATATTCATATCATATCACATTTGCTTGTGTTGTGCATATTTCATATTGCCTTGCATTTTTTCATATTGCTATTCATTCTTATATGCTTGGCTTGATTGTGTGTATTTTATATTGCTTGGATTGCTTGTGTGTGTGTGCCTAACTTATACTCATCCAACAAGAGCTTCACATAGCACCTCAACCCATTTCAAGGGGAATCAAGGGAGTTAGTCCAGAGCCTCGCAGGGGAATTCGGCTACACTTGTTGTATTGTATTAGTTTGTGCATAATTTGCATTAGCTTCCGCATTTAGCGCACTTAGTTTGCATTAAGTTTCTTAGATTAGCACTTACACCTATTCACCCCCCCTCTAGGTGTTTTTCAATTGGTATCAGAGCTAGTGCTCCTGATATTAGGCTTAACATCCTAGGAGTGAGATCCATTTGCTTGCTATCTCATTTGCATTTGTTTGTTTGCACATTCATATATAGTTTACCATGGACTTCATGACCCCTCCTAGCTTTGACCCTTCCAACATTGATGTTTGGAAGTATAGAATGTCCATGTACCTAAAGACCCTAGGTTTGCATGTCTTCCTTGCCGCCACCAAGAGATGTTATCTTGGTGATTGCAATCATATAGGGCCAATGCACAAGCCTTGAGGCATTAGAAGCACTTTATCTAAAGATTATCTTTTATTGTTTCTCTAACTTTGATTCCGCTTTTGCAGTGTGGAACAAATTGACAACCACCAACACCTCCAAGCTTCAAGTCCAAATCCAACAAGAAGAGGAATCTAGTGGAGAATCCGAACCACAACAATGCTATATGGTCCAAGGGAATGACTCCCTTGAGGTACAATCGGAAACTCAACTAGATAGTGATGATGATGCTAGTTCTTCAAATGATCATATTGATGCCCATGCTTTGAATGAAGAACTTTCCATTGTTTGTGAAAAACTAATTGAAAAATATAAGATTTTGAAAAAGAAAAGTCTAGAAATTGAAAAAGAAAATAAGTGTTTGCATTCTAGACTTGATTGTGTTTTTGCAAGAAAGGTTGAGGTCCAAAATGAGAGGGATTCATTAAAATCTCAATTAGAACTTGCACTTAAAGAAAATGAGTTTTTGAAAAATAAAAATGATTGCCATGCTCTTTTGAAGAAAAATGATAACTTGTCTTCAAAAGTTGATTTTTTTTAAAAGAGAAAAGAAATTGGAATTTGGGATTTTAGTGTTGGCTTTCATTCTTTATCTTTTACAAGAAATTTCCCAAGTGTTTTTCTTTGAGTTCTTGTTTTCCAAAACACATAGTTTCCACACTTGAGCCAACAATGGAAAGTTCTTGTTTTACAACAAATGTGATAAATAATAAGATATGATGCATGCTTTTGTTTAGTATCATGTGCTTTCATTGCATATCTATTATGTTTATTGCTATGCATGAGTTAAGGGGGAGCTTATTTGAAGCTTACTTTAATCCATGCATATATAACTCCATGAGTTTTGTCATCATCAAAAAGGGGGAGATTGTTGGCTCAATGGCCTTCCACTCTAGTTTTGATGATGATCAACACTCATGTAGTTATGTCTACTAATATTCTTGTGTTTCTAAGTTTCAGATCATTAACAGGATATTAGTTGGTGATTAGCTTCAACAAGATGATTAGAAGCTTATCATGGTGATTCCGGTGCCAAAGCTTAAAGATCATACCTTTGCACTTGGAGAATCACGGAGTTTTGGAGCAAGTCTACTTGAAGATGAAGTTCCTCAAGAGAAGACTTAGGTATCCTAGTTTAGATTGTGAGTTTTAGATCCATTTGTAAAGCTTAGTTTAGTTGATATGCTCAAGTGCACAAAACACACACGTTTCATGATTTGGTTTTTGGTTTTCATGAATAGTTTATCAAACAAGTTTAAATTGATATATGTATAGTTGCTTCATTCTATACATGCATGCTTAATTTTTTAAACAAACTTATTTTGACTATCCTATTCATGTTTTGGAAAATTCTAGTTTGATAAAATACAAGTTTTGTTTTGATAAAACTGGCAAGACACAAAATGAATTGATATGATTGATATATGTCTTGAATTTTTATCACAAGTTTGGTTATCAAAGTAAAATGATAAAACAAGTTTTAGAAAAACAATTTTTTAGAAAAACAGTTTTTATTGTGATTAAAACTATTTTTTAGATTTACTGTGATTTTATGGGATTTTTATTGAGTGAAAAGACCTATTTTCAAATCCCGTATCTGTGCAGTTCTGCACTGCGCCTGTCAGGCCAGTACGGTCGACCGGACCGGTCGACCGCACCAAGGGCCGGTCGACCGGGCCGGTCGACCGACGTGCACAGACGTGCACGTCTGTTAGGCACAGTGGACGGTCGACCGGACCGGTCGACCGGTTTGAGAGCTCTGCTCTCGGGAATTTTCGGTCGACCGGACCGGTCGACCGCTGCTGCCCAACGGTCACATTTTTGACCGTTGGCGTCGACCGGCCCGTCGACCGGCAGTTGGTCAGACTGCCACATCAGCCTAACGGCTAGTTTTTCCTAGGGGCTATATATACCCCATTTCTCCATTGTTTTGGACAAGAATTTTTGAGCTAAAAATTTTCAGTTTTCTGAAGAGTTTAAAAGAGTTTTAAAAGAGTTTTTAAGTCAAAAAGATTTCATCTTATTTGTTTTTGGGTTTTTGGAAAATCAAAGAAAAATAGGTTTTTTGGGATTTTTGCTTAGATCTTCAATTCTATCATATTGCAAGTATTTTCCAAAGATTTTTCTTTGTTGCTTGTTTCAAAAACACTTGTTTTCCACACTTGAGCTATCTTCTATCCTAAACTATTAGGATCTTGTTTTTGTGGAAAAAGAAAGAAAGAGAGAGTTTGAGGTTGTTGTTTGTAACCTCTAAGTTGTACACCCTTATTCTTGTTGTATCCCTCTTAGGTAGAGGTGATCGGGTGATTGTTTTGTATCCCTCAAGTGTGAGGTGATTGAGATTGGTTGTGAGCCTCTTCGGTAGAGGTGTTGTTGTTGGTTGTTGTTGGCCTCGGTGGAGGTTGTATTGAGAGAGGAGTTAGGTACTCCTAGAGTTGTAAGAAATCCTCTTTGGTAGAGGTTCCCTCGGTGGGAGTTGAGATAGTGGAAATCCTACACGGTGGTGTAGGCGGGGATGTAGAGCAAGGTGCTCGAACCTCGAAACAAATCTTGGTGTTTGCGATTGCTCCCATTGTCTCTCTAACTCTCTCTCTTATATTTGTGCAAAGCATCATATTCATATCATATCACATTTGCTTGTGTTGTGCATATTTCATATTGCCTTGCATTTTTTCATATTGCTATTCATTCTTATATGCTTGGCTTGATTGTGTGTATTTTATATTGCTTGGATTGCTTTGTGTGTGTGCCTAACTTATACTCATCCAACAAGAGCTTCACATAGCACCTCAACCCATTTCAAGGGGAATCAAGGGGAGTTAGTCCAGAGCCTCGCAAGGGGAATTCGGCTACACTTGTTGTATTGTATTAGTTTGTGCATAATTTGCATTAGCTTCCGCATTTAGCGCACTTAGTTTGCATTAAGTTTCTTAGATTAGCACTTACACCTATTCACCCCCCCTCTAGGTGTTTTTCAATTGGTATCAGAGCTAGTGCTCCTGATATTAGGCTTAACATCCTAGGAGTGAGATCCATTTGCTTGCTAATCTCATTTGCATTTGTTTGTTTGCACATTCATATATAGTTTACCATGGACTTCATGACCCCTCCTAGCTTTGACCCTTCCAACATTGATGTTTGGAAGTATAGAATGTCCATGTACCTAAAGACCCTAGGTTTGCATGTCTTCCTTGCCGCCACCAAGAGATGTTATCTTGGTGATTGCAATCATATAGGGGCCAATGCACAAGCCCTTGAGGCCATTAGAAGCACTTTATCTAAAGATTATCTTTTATGTGTTTCTAACTTTGATTCCGCTTTTGCAGTGTGGAACAAATTGACAACCACCAACACCTCCAAGCTTCAAGTCCAAATCCAACAAGAAGAGGAATCTAGTGGAGAATCCGAACCACAACAATGCTATATGGTCCAAGGGAATGACTCCCTTGAGGTACAATCGGAAACTCAACTAGATAGTGATGATGATGCTAGTTCTTCAAATGATCATATTGATGCCCATGCTTTGAATGAAGAACTTTCCATTGTTTGTGAAAAACTAATTGAAAAATATAAGATTTTGAAAAAGAAAAGTCTAGAAATTGAAAAAGAAAATAAGTGTTTGCATTCTAGACTTGATTGTGTTTTGCAAGAAAAGGTTGAGGTCCAAAATGAGAGGGATTCATTAAAATCTCAATTAGAACTTGCACTTAAAGAAAATGAGTTTTTGAAAAATAAAATGATTGCCATGCTCTTTTGAAGAAAAATGATAACTTGTCTTCAAAAGTTGATTTTATTTTAAAAGAGAAAAGAAATTGGAATTTGGGATTTAGTGTTGGCTTTCATTCTTTATCTTTTACAAGAAATTTCCCAAGTGTTTTTCTTTGAGTTCTTGTTTTCCAAAACACATAGTTTCCACACTTGAGCCAACAATGGAAAGTTCTTGTTTTACAACAAATGTGATAAATAATAAGATATGATGCATGCTTTTGTTTAGTATCATGTGCTTTCATTTCATATCTATTATTTTATTGCTATGCATGAGTTAGGGGGAGCTTATTTGAAGCTTAACTTTAATCCATGCATATATAACTCCATGAGTTTTGTCATCATCAAAAGGGGGAGATTGTTGGCTCAATGGCCTTCCACTCTAGTTTTGATGATGATCAACACTCATGTAGTTATGTCTACTAATATTCTTGTGTTTCTAAGTTTCAGATCATTAACAGGATATTAGTTGGTGATTAGCTTCAACAAGATGATTAGAAGCTTATCATGGTGATTCCGGTGCCAAAGCTTAAAGATCATACCTTTGCACTTGGAGAATCACGGAGTTTTGGAGCAAGTCTACTTGAAGATGAAGTTCCTCAAGAGAAGACTTAGGTATCCTAGTTTAGATTGTGAGTTTTAGATCCATTTGTAAAGCTTAGTTTAGTTGATATGCTCAAGTGCACAAAACACACACGTTTCATGATTTGGTTTTTGGTTTTCATGAATAGTTTATCAAACAAGTTTAAATTGATATATGTTAGTTGCTTCATTCTATACATGCATGCTTAATTTTTAAACAAACTTATTTTGACTATCCTATTCATGTTTTGGAAAATCTAGTTTGATAAAATACAAGTTTTGTTTTTGATAAAACTGGCAAGACACAAAAATGAATTGATATGATTGATATATGTCTTGAATTTTTATCACAAGTTTGGTTATCAAAGTAAAATGATAAAACAGTTTTAGAAAAACAATTTTTTAGAAAAACAGTTTTTATTGTGATTAAAACTATTTTTTAGATTTACTGTGATTTTTTATGGGATTTTTATTGAGTGAAAAGACCTATTTTCAAATCCCGTATCTGTGCAGTTCTGCACTGCGCCTGTCAGGCCAGTACGGTCGACCGGACCGGTCGACCGCACCAAGGGCCGTCGACCGGGCGGTCGACCGACGTGCACAGACGTGCACGTCTGTTAGGCACAGTGGACGGTCGACCGGACCGGTCGACCGGGTTGAGAGCTCTGCTCTCGGGAATTTTCGGTCGACCGGACCGTCGACCGCTGCTGCTTGCCCACGGTCACATTTTTGACCGTTGGCGGTCGACCGGGCCGGTCGACCGGCAGTTGGTCAGACTGCCACATCAGCCTAACGGCTAGTTTTTCCTAGGGGCTATATACCCCCTTTCTCCATTGTTTTGGACAAGAATTTTTGAGCTAAAAATTTTCAGTTTTCTGAAGAGTTTAAAAGAGTTTTAAAAGAGTTTTTAAGTCAAAAAGATTTCATCTTATTTGTTTTTGGGTTTTTGGAAAATCAAAGAAAAATAGGTTTTTGGGATTTTTGCTTAGATCTTCAATTCTATCATATTGCAAGTATTTTCCCAAAGATTTTTCTTGTTGCTTGTTTCCAAAAACACTTGTTTTCCACACTTGAGCTATCTTCTATCCTAAACTATTAGGATCTTGTTTTTGTGGAAAAAGAAAGAAAGAGAGAGTTTTGAGGTTGTTGTTTGTAACCTCTAAGTTGTACACCCTTATTCTTGTTGTATCCCTCTTAGGTAGAGGTGATCGGGTGATTGTTTTGTATCCCTCAAGTGTGAGGTGATTGAGATTGGTTGTGAGCCTCTTCGGTAGAGGTGTTGTTGTTGGTTGTTGTTGGCCTCGGTGGAGGTTGTATTGAGAGAGGAGTTAGGTACTCCTAGAGTTGTAAGAAATCCTCTTTGGTAGAGGTTCCCTCGGTGGGAGTTGAGATAGTGGAAATCCTACACGGTGGTGTAGGCGGGGATGTAGAGCAAGGTGCTCGAACCTCGAAACAAATCTTGGTGTTTGCGATTGCTCCCATTGTCTCTCTAACTCTCTCTCTTATATTTGTGCAAAGCATCATATTCATATCATATCACATTTGCTTGTGTTGTGCATATTTCATATTGCCTTGCATTTTTTCATATTGCTATTCATTCTTATATGCTTGGCTTGATTGTGTGTATTTTATATTGCTTGGATTGCTTGTGTGTGTGTGCCTAACTTATACTCATCCAACAAGAGCTTCACATAGCACCTCAACCCATTTCAAGGGGAATCAAGGGGAGTTAGTCCAGAGCCTCGCAAGGGAATTCGGCTACACTTGTTGTATTGTATTAGTTTGTGCATAATTTGCATTAGCTTCCGCATTTAGCGCACTTAGTTTGCATTAAGTTTCTTAGATTAGCACTTACACCTATTCACCCCCCCTCTAGGTGTTTTTCAATTGGTATCAGAGCTAGTGCTCCTGATATTAGGCTTAACATCCTAGGAGTGAGATCCATTTGCTTGCTAATCTCATTTGCATTTGTTTGTTTGCACATTCATATATAGTTTACCATGGACTTCATGACCCCTCCTAGCTTTGACCCTTCCAACATTGATGTTTGGAAGTATAGAATGTCCATGTACCTAAAGACCCTAGGTTTGCATGTCTTCCTTGCCGCCACCAAGAGATGTTATCTTGGTGATTGCAAT